>PVLC010003046.1:7819-74509 GCA_004027655.1 Graphiurus murinus
TACTGGGGATTGAACTCAGAGGCATTCTACCTCCGAGCTATACCCCCAGCCCTATTTTTTATTCTTTATTTTGAAACCGGGTCTCACTAAGTTGCGGAGTGCCTCACTTAGGTAGCTGAGGCTGGCCTCGAACCCGGATCCTCCGGTCTCAGCCTCCCAAATGCTGGGATTACAAGCGTGCGCCACCACGCCCGGCTCCCAGACTTTTCTTAAGACCTTCTGGGGTAGAAATATCAGTGCCCTGATGCAGTTTAGCTGCATCCCTCCCCAGAGCAACTCTGACCATGCTAACGATGAGTGGGAGTTGATTAATGATCCTGCCTCCCCTAAGGAGGAGTTGCCAGGCCCCCAAAGGCTTCCTGGGGACCGGGACTCTGCTGTCCTTGCTGCTTTCCTCCTCTTCTCTAAGAGCTGGCCTTGGGGAGTTGATGGTGACCCTCATCTTACTGACGAGGGGCTTCAGGGGGGACTCTCGGGGTCCGGAGCCACTACAGGTTCTCACTGGCAGCCCCACGCTCTTGCAGGAGAGGAAGCAGCGAGCCGACCTCCTAGGACACCTGACTGGAGAGCTGGAGCGGCTGCGGAGGGCCCACGAGCGAGAATTGGAGATCACGAGGCAGGAGCAGGAGCAGCAGCTCCAGGAGATGTGGCGCCAGCACCGGGAGCAGGTGAGGCTGGGGCTGCCAGCTGCTGGGTGGGAGACGCTGGGAGAGGTGCCCTAGCTCAGCAGGATGGAGGTCCACAGCTGCAGGAGAGGGGGTCTCACTGGCCACCTCTAGGCTTAGTGGCATCTTTGTTCCTTTGCTTTCTGGGCCCAGAAACATGCCCAGATTAGAAGGGGGGAAGGTCAGCCCCTCCGGGGCCTTGGGCGGGCCTGTTGATGCCCCCTCCTCCCAAATCAGCACGGTGTGGTACATGCCCAGGAGGCTGCAGGGGAACCCTGGGCATGTACCTGGGGCCTGAGCCTGGGGTGAAGGTTGCTGTGTGGCATGGTGGGTTCCGGAACTCCCCGGCCCCCCGCTAATGCCTTACACCCTTCCTCCACGTGTCTTTTTCTCCACTATACTTCTGGGCAGGAAAGGAAACTTCAAGACTTAGAGGTGGAACTTGAAACCAGAACTAAAGATGTCAAGGCCAGATTGGTTCAGCTGGATGTCCAGGTGAGGGTGTCTGGGTGGAGAAGAGTTGCCAGGCGCCCTTGGCCATAGAGCCCACCCTCAGGGCCAGGCCAACTGTTCCCCTCCAGGAAGAGACCGTGCAGAACGAGAAGCAGCAGCTGCTTGATGTGCAGAGGCAGGTGGCTCTGGAGAGAGAGGTTCGTCCCAGCTTGTCCTCCTGTCTTTGCTTTTCCTCTGTCCCCTACCTCAACCACCTTTGACCCCTGGCACTGTGGTTCCGATCTGTGTTGGTCAGTATCCCACAGATCATGGCCCCTGTGGGCCCCGGGTCTGGAACCTTAGGGAGCGGGGCTGTGGTGGGAGGCCAGAGTCTGTAGATGCCCTGATCCGGGTGGGAGATGCTGGGAGAGGTGCCCTAGCTCAGCAGGATGGAGGTCCACAGCTGCAGGAGAGGGGTCTCACTGGCCACCTCTAGGCTTAGTGGCATCTTTGTTCCTTTGCTTTCTGGGCCCAGAAACATGCCCAGAAACATGCCCATGCTGTGCACCTAGCTTCTGTCCCCCCATTCTCGTCTGACTTTCCTACCCTATTGTGCTCCTGCACCTGCCTCCTCCTCACCACGTCTCTAGGTACTTGTGTCTTTCCCTCCACCCCCAGAAAGCCACAGTCACCCATCAGCACCTGGAGGAGGCAAAGAAGGAGTACACTCAGCTGGTGGAGTCCCGGCGACAGCTCCAGAGGATTGTTGAGGAGCTGCGGACCCGCAAGTTGGAGCTCGAGGCCCAAGTGGATCTGCTGCAGACGCAGAGCCAGAGGCTGCAGAAACACATCAGGTGCGTTGGGCCCTCTGCTTCTAGTACCTCCCTCCTGCCTGCCCTCTGCCCTCGGCCGCCCTGGGGCCCCAGTTCATCATGGCCTCGTTAACAGGGAGAGATGGAGGTCTGCTACATTTTGTAAGGAGTGGTGTGTGGAGGCTGTGAAGAGTGGGGAATCCCTGGTTCTGCTGTTCTTGCCTCAGCCCTGCCCAGGGCTTTGGGCAGGAATGAGGGTACTGAGATGGTCCCCACAGGTGGGGCTTGGCCTGCCCCATCCTGGGACTCTGCCTCACCCCCCTCTCCACCCCACTGTAGCAACCTGGAGGCCGAAGCTCAGAGGAAACAGGACATCTTGAAAGAGCTAGCAGCTGAGGAAAGTACTACTTCCCAACGTTTTGAGCCAGAGCTCCACATTGAGGACCTGAGGAAATCTCTTGGGACAGTGAGCTGGGGGCTGGGTCCTGGGGGGAACACTGAGGATAGGGCATGAGAAAGGGCGACAGGCTCTGCACTGTTTAGCACCTGGCCTCCTTTTATTCCCAGCTTCCAGCTGTCTTCACCAGCCAAATAGTACCCTAATGAAGAGGCCTGGCAGCTGGCAGAGCCGTGTCCTTGTCCATGCCCCTTGGGGGTGTCTTGGGCCTGCGGGTGTCTGCTTTTGCTGCACTCAGTAGGTCTCTTCTACTGTGTGTCTAGAATCAGACCCAAGAGCTATCTTCTTTCTCCCAGAGCAAAGAGACCAACTTGTCCTTGGATAGGTAAGCTCCCACAGCCCGTCTTACTTCCGGTCAAGGGTACCATGAAGGTGATGTGTATTTGCATTGCAAAGCTGGGGTGACAGTGACCACCAGGTGGGCTTGGTTCAGGTGGAGGCCCAGGGTAAAGGGAGCTTCTCTGCCAAGCCAGGAAGCTGCCCATTGTGGCCATCAACACGGCATGCTGGCATCTGCCCACCTCTTCTTGAGGATCAGGCTGCCGGCGTGGCTGGCTATCTGTCTGCAAGCCCCAGCACAACTCCTTTCAGAATTGGGGTGGGGGCTGTAGGTATTCAGCAGGGGCACCCTCTGTCCTCACCATCCCGCACGAGCTCAGCAGCTCCTGTGTGTGCTCAGGGTGGGCATCTGCTGGGGAGTGGCCTTGTGCCCTGGGACGGAGTTCTCAGAGTCTTCCCTGCCATTTCTCCTCTTCCCTTGTCCGCTCACAGCATCCGGCACTACCTCTCGGCCGAGGGGATTGCCCTCCATAGTGCCAAGGAGTTACTGGTGTGTCAGACACGTACCATGCAGAGGCGGCAGACAGCTCTGAAGGCTGCGCAGAAGCACTGGCATCGCAGGGTGGCCGGTACCCAGGAGGTGGCCAAAGACCCACCAGGCTCTGGGGTGCTAGAGGATATGCACAAGAACTTGGAGGAGGTCAGGAGCCGGGCAGGCCTTCCAGAGGCTGTGCGTGCTGTCCCTGCAGCAGTGTCAACAGTGTGGGTGGTGGCGATAGTAATCCTTGGAGCACTGCCGTAGTAGTGCCGTTGGAGAGTTAGCTGGGTGTGGGCATAGTATCAAGCCTGTACTATGCTCTGTCTCATTTAATTCTCACAATCCAGGGAAAAGTAGTCTCTCTCTCTTTCAGACAAGCAGCCATACCAAGAACTAGGTAGTTTGTGCAGGGCAGGGCATGCAGTCAGCACATGGCAGAGCTGGGATTCCAGCGCCTGCCTGGCCAGTCATTCCTCCCTTCCCTCCCCACTGTAGGAGACCAGGCACCTGGACGAGATGAAGTCAGCCATTCGGAAAGGTCACAGCCTGTTAAGGAAGAAGGAGGAGAAGCTGAGCCAGCTGGAGTCTTCTCTCCGGGAAGAGGTGTCATCTGTGGCCGTACCGCTCTTGCTGTTGTTCCTGGGACTGGGTTGGGCTCTTCGGGCTGGATTCGAGGGACCTGAGTTCTAGGGCCCAGGTTGAGCTTTGGCTTTAGGCTTGTGACTGTGAAAATGGCTGTGGCTTCAGCTGCTTGTCGAAGCTTCTGAGGGTTTGGGTGCATGTGCTGAGTGCCCTGGAACCTCTTGAGGGGTGCAGGCCTCTTTACGCTTCTCTGCCATGGCATTAGGAGGCTGTGGCCAGAGCAGGAGTGAATTTGCACTGTGGGTGGCCTTGAGGCCCTGCCCTGCACGCCCCCTACACGCCTAAGGCTGAGACGTGGCAGCAGGTGGGTGGGGTCTGTCTAGTCCCAGGACCCCTTAACCTGTATCTTTGGGTTCTCTCAGCTGGCCTCCCTCCCACCTGCTGTGGGGTGCCTCCCCCAGGGCCCACTGGGGCTTCGGGTCCAGGAGGAGCAGTCTGCAAGTCCTCATTCCCCCAGGCTATGGGGCAGCAGGGTGGAAAACACTAACAGCTGCTTCCACCCATCAGGCCTCAGACGAGGACACTCTGAAAGGAGCCTCCGCCAAGAAGGTGGTGACGTTCGACCTCAGCGACATGGAGGACTTGAGTAGTGCATGCTCGGAATCCTGCCCCCTGCCTCACAGTGAGTGGTAGTGGCAGTGGGGAAGAAGGGAGGCCCGCAGTGTCTGTGGAGAGGATGGATTGGGGGGCACATGGGTAGCCCCCTTCCCTCAGCCCCGCAGGTTGGCGTGTCTGAACCAGGTGCTCAGAAGCTGGGAAGGAGCCAGGCCACCTGGATGTGCATCCCTTAGCGCCAAGGGGCCAGGGAAGGCCTTCAGACGCTGCAGGGTGTCCCTGTAGCCTCCCAGGAGGCCCTCTCCCTTCCTTGTCTCTAGGATCCAGGCACTGCCTGGAACGTGGCAGCCTTGCTGCTCTCTGTCTCCTTCACGGGGCTGAGGGGAGGGGCAGCCGGGAGGGTGCTGTAGTACCAGCTGGGGCCAGGCTGGAGCCGGGCCCTGACCCCAGTCTTCCCCTCCACCTGCCTCTCCTTTTCAGAGGCTCCGCCCTCAGCCAGTCCCGGCTTCCCCAACAAGATCCATTACTTGAGCAGCTCCCTCCAGCGGATCAGCAGCGAGCTCAACAGTGTCCTTAGCATGCTGGGCAGCCTCAGCATCCAGCCCCCGCCGATCTTCGCCTCCTCGCCAGCTCACTACTCCCCTCAGTCCAAGAGCACACCCTCCCCCAACTTTTCCTCCCTGAGCAGGGTCTCAGCCTCGTCCCCCACTGCACCCACATCCACCCAGTGGGCCTGGGACCCGAGGCTGGGCCCCAAGCTCTCCTCCTCTGTGGCTCAGACGGTGGACGACTTCCTGCTGGAGAAGTGGCGCAAGTATTTCCCCGGTGAGCGTCCCTGGCCAGGCCTTGGTGCTGGGCCGAGCCTCTTGCCTCCCTCCTCTCTGTCTCCCGTGGCTTTCCCTGCTCCTCCTTGGCCTAGCCCGTGGTCCGTTGGCTCTGTCTGTGTCTCTGGGCCAGTGGGTTCATGTGGAGCTGGGCTGGTGGGACCTTGGCTGTGGATTTTGGAGCTCAGTGGTCTAGAGGGCCTCTTGCCCCTGCGCGGTGTCGGATGAGCCAGGCGTTTTACGTACGGTTTCCACTTATCCTCGTGATGATTCCCTGAGATAGTGATTGCCTCCATTTCACAGAGGAGTGGGCTTGGATGAGGTGATGTGCTCCCGGGTGCCCAGTGGTGAGAACACACCAGGTTTGGAGCCCGTGTCTCTGCATCCCTAGGGTTCTGACTGTAACCTGTTGGCTGTGTGGCTCCCCCTGGTCTCAGCATTACTGAGAACTTGAGAAATCATAAAAAGTCATTTGAAGGAAAACAACAAAAACTCTTCATTCTACCCCAGCCCCAATTGAACAGTAGATTAAAGTCTAGAAATAAAATAAAGAGAATAGTTCCTACCTGTCACCTGTCTCTCGATGCCTGCCACTGAACTTGCTGTGCTTCTGGGTTATGTTCTGGGGACGCTGCCCTGTTCATTTCTGGGGAGGCCAGAGGTGCTGGCGAGGGTGGGGGCGGCCTCTGAGCTCTCTCTCTTCCTGCTCTTCTAGCCGGCATCCCGCTGCTCACTGGCTGCCCTGCCCCCATGGAGAACCGGCTGGGCTATGTGTCTGCCAGGTAAGCCTCCCTCACAGCTCTGCGGGAGAGTTAGGCAGCGGTGAGACAAGCAGTGCGCCCGCTCAGGGCAGGCAGGACCTCTGAGAGGAGCAGCCCCAGCCACACAGCTGCCCATGCCTGGCCCAGGACTGAGGCTGTGCCTGGCCCGCACCTGGCTAAGTCCCTACCCCGGAGGCCATGGGGGCTGGCTGGTGAGGAAGCTGCCCGGTAGCACCTGGGGGAGAAGTCCGCTGTGGTGGCTCCTCCAGCCCTGGAGTCTGCCCTTGCCTGCCATCAAGCTCTTGGTCTGCTTTCTGTGGTTCCCTCCTTCCCGGGTCTTGCCGAGTCGTGTCTGGAGTGAGAGGGACATCCCGTGGGGGAGACAGAGGACAGTTATTAAACCTGTTATTAATTCCCCATTCATATTATTTCTTGACAAATGTACCTCTCCCTTCCCCAGGCCCCAGTGGTAAGTCCCCCACCATCTCTTGGGCCAGCTTGGGAGCTGCGTGACAAGAGCTTCTTGCTGATAGCGTTGGCTGGGTGCAGGCAGATGCGGAGGCCCAGGGTCATGTCAATAGCAGGCCCCCGGGAAGGGGGTGAGAGTGCCCCGCCACCTTCCTTGTTGGGAACTGATGCTTGCCTTTCCTGAGGGGCAGCTCTGAGTCACTAAGGAGACCCCCTAAAAGACCCCTTGTGGCCCCAGAAGAGGGAGGAGGCTGTGGGTTGGCCTCTGATTGGCTCTGTTGCACATCCCCTTCCTCTGAGACTCTGCCTTCTCTTTTCCTCTCTGCCTTTTCCTTCCCCTTCTCCCCTCCCCTTCTCAGTGAGCAGCTCCGTCTCCTCCAGCACACCCAGTCCCCAGTCCCCAAGGTGGGCAGCCCCAACTTTCAGAGCATGATTGAGGCTAACCGCAAGTGGCTAGAACATTTCAAGAATGACCCCAAGTCGTATCCTTTACCTGGTTCCCAGACCCTTCCTGTTGTGGGGGCCGGCTTGTCTGGGCTCCACTGCAGGGCCTACGCTCATGACCCTGGGCATTGGAGGAGGATCCAGGTTGGCCATTGACCCTTTCCTGGCCCCGCATGGACGTGCTCCGGTGCCCACAGTTTTCCTTCACCTCGTGGTCAGATACCTCTTCACTTCAACACCCAAGCCAGCGGCCTCTTCGGACCTCCTGCTGCAGCTGGGCCTGGATGAGAACAACAGGCTGCGGGTGTACCGCTACTGAACACCGAGAAGGGCTCAGCAGTGGCCTCTCCTCAGCCCAGGTGCCCAGAAGCCGCTGCATAAGAGAGCCCCTCTGATACGGCGCTCTCCTGTCCACTCTGCCTTGCTCATTCAGGACTTGGAGGAACCACGAGGCCAGGTTTGGGTGGAAGGGATGATACGACTGGACTAGGAAGCCACCTGCCATGTGACCAAGGCGTGTGCACCACCCTGGCAGCACTGGGCACTCTGGAGAGGAGGGCAGTGTTAGAGCAGCTGCCTTCAGAGCCAAGGGGTCCTTTTGGAGCCCGGTTCTTCCCCTGGACCTTCAAGGCCCCACTCGGGGCTCTGTAAAGTTTGGGTGTATGGGCCTTGACTGTCCAGGACAAAGCTTTCCAGAACGTGCACCCCCCGGGACCCGGCTCTCATGGCCCTGCACCTTTGTCTCCAGGACCTCGGCCTCCCAGAGATCAGATCCGCTCTTCTTTTTAATGCCTCTTTGTCTTGCACATTCTGTCTCTTCTTTTGACTGTTTCAGGACTGGGCTCCCCCCTGCTGGAGGGTGCTGGAGGCAGGGCCAGGGGAGTTTTGCCTCTCTTCTTTCTGCTGGTACTATGCTTTTCTCAGGGCTGTCTTCAGGATCACCCTCCCCTTCCCTGGGCTCCTCCCCAGAGCCCGCCCAGCCAGCATCTCAGGTCAGGCACACCGCTGTTCCAGGAAGCCAAAGAGCTGTGGGGAGGCTGGGATGGCTTCTAGGCTTCCCCTCAGTTTTCTCTTAGAACACCTGGGTGTCTTCATGGGCCCTGTCCCCACCTGCCTTTTGTACCTGTATCGCCCCTGCCCCAATCTCCCTGCTGCCCCTTCTGAGAACTTGGTATGAGGGGCAGGGGCTTCCTGCAGCCCCACTTCCCGTTGGTAGGCTCCTTGGGGTCCATGGGAGATGCTCCCTGACATCTGTTCCATTGTTTAGACAAAACGCCCCCATTTTTCTTGTCTTGAAAGCTGTGGGGTTACTCTTGCCTCCCTGGACCCATAGAAGCCAACTGTCAGAGTTCACACTTGTGTGTTTGCCATGGAATAAGACTCTGAGGTCCAATTAGCCTTATTACCTCCTCAGATGTCTTTTAGGCACCAACCTATAACACACAGAAAAAGCCGTTTGGCTTATTGTGTGTGCTCTGGGAATAGCTCATGTGACTCGAACAGTTCTGGTGGCAATCCTCTGCTTTCCATGTCAATTAAATCTCGGCAAGTCCATTTTCTATAAAGCAGTGTGAATGTGTCCTTTTCTTTTGAGGCCTTTGCCTCCTTCCTCTTGAGAAGAGGGGATGATGGAAAAGTGAGTGTTCACGGACCACCTCCCTGGGTCTCTGGTTCAATCACCATGACACTGTAGATACTGATGGAGATGCTTTCCGGTCCATGCTCGTGGTCCCGGGAAACCGAGGTTCAAGGACCTTCAAGTGCCTGGGGTTCCCATTGCGTGCAGAGCCCTGCACTCCATCCCTGCCCCTAGCACCCTCTCCCAGTCCTCTGGGAGTTCTCCCTCCCTGCTCCCCCACCTCCCAGCTGGACTCCAGAGTGCCATTTCCCCAGGCCAGTGGGCTCCTCCCTGCACAGGCCCCCTGGAGTCCTAAGCTGCAAAGTTAGGTGACTGTGTTTTGCTTCAGTGAAGTGAGCAGCCTACACACACACAGCCTTGAATTTATAGTAACTGAATTGCTGGGATGGCCGTATTTCCTGGATTTGCGTATGAAAGCCAATGTTAAGACAAAACACAAAAGAACTTGGCCCCTGTCCTAGCCACTTCCTGGGAAAGAAGGAAAGACAAAGGTGGAAGCAAGCTGACATTTGTCCATGTTTTTGTGTATCAGGTGCTTTTCATATATTCTTCCCGGCAATCTTGATTAGGAAGTGGTATTCTTATTTTATAGATGAGGAAATTTAGGCTTAGGGATAGACCACTACAGCCCAAGGTCACCCAGCTAATTACCTAGGGCTTGAAACTAGATCCACATTTACCTGAAAGTTGAGTTCTGTTGTCCCTGCTCCCACATCAAGCACCCTGTCTTCTGGGCAGGTTGGTCCAAAGACCTGAGTCCAGGAAGTGGGTTGGGTGGCTTCCAGCTGAGGGGTAGGGGAGCCCTCCTGGGTCAGGGTTTACAAAGGGACTTCAGAAGACTTCTCATGGATTTTAGCATCTGGCTAGGAGACTGCAGTCATAGAGCTCTGGAGCTAAAAGGGGCCGTCTTAGCTTGGGACTGGAGTATAGCTCAATGGTAAATCAGGTGCTTTGCATGCACACAGCTCTGGGTTCAGAGCCCAGCAGCCCCCCTTCCCAAGCATAATAAACTGGGTCACTTAAACGACAGAAAGTTATCTCCCAGGTACTAACAAATCGTGTTTGGCCAAAGCCTGCTTCTGCTTCGTAGACAGAGCTTTCTCCGAGTCCTCGCATGGTAGAGGCTAACACTGAGGTCTCTTTGCCCTTGTCCCTTTCATGAGAGTCTGCCCTAGGGTGACCTAGTCGCCTTCCAAAGACCCCGCCTCCTAATTCCATTTTGGCTGGGTTTCAACACCCAAAATGGGGAGGGCACAAATACAAATATTCTGTGTAGCCAAGGACTGACTTATGCTGACTTTTTCAAAAGCTTTTTTTTTTTTTTCTTGGCATTGGGGATTGAACCTAGAGGCATTTTACCTACCTTCAAGTGACTTCCCTAGTCCTATTTTTTAATTTTGAAATAGGGCCTCACTAGGTTGATGAGAGTCACTACTTGCTGAGGCTTCCCTGGAACTTGTGATCCTCCTGTCTCAGCCTCCCGGGTATGGGCATTACAGGTGTACACCTCCATGCCTGGCTCAAAAGCCTTTTTTTTTTTTTTTTTTTTTTTTTTGCAGTACTGGGGATTGAACCCAGGGGGATTCTACCTCTGAGCTACACCCCCAGCTCCTATTTTTTATTCTTTATTTTGAAACAGGGTCTCACTAAGTTGTGAAGTGCCTCACTAAGTAGCTGAGGCTGGCTGCGAACTTGGATTGTCTGGTCTCAGCCTCCCAAGTACTGGGATTACAAGCGTGCGCCACCACGTCCGGCTTCAAAAGCCTTTCTTAAAAAGAATATTTTGAATGGGCCATGTGTTTCCGTGGCACAATATCCAGATGGTACAAAAGTCACTCTTTCCATGAGCCATCTCATGCTCCTTGAAAATAACAAATATTAGGCCAGGCGTGCTGGCACATACTTGTAATCCTAGTACTTGGGAGGCTGAGACAAGAGTATCAAGGGTTCAAAGCCAGCCTTAGCAAATTAGTGAGGTTCTCAGCAATTTAGTGAGACCCTATTTCCAAATAAAAAATGTTTTGAAGGTATAGCCCAGAGGTAGGTCCATGGGTTCCATCCTCAGTAATACAAAATAAATAAATAAATAAATAAATAAATAGTAAATATCACTAGTTCCTTCTGGAGGTTTTATGCAAATACAAGAAAAGAAGGGAACCCTTTACCAGTGGGGTACAGGTCATATCTAAGGCGGGACCAGCTGATTTTCTACAGCTCTAGTGTGAGATGTTGCTGGCTGTTCTTAAGGGAGCCATGTCAGGAGGATGATGGGCCCCAACCCCATAGGCTTCCACACAGAATAGCTGTGCGCGGCATGGGGAACGCCTTAGCACCAAGATTCCCTGGTTGCGCTTGGCTCTTCCACCTGCAAGACCCCTCTGGCCCGAGTCTTCCCTGGTCAGAGCCTGAGTCCGCACTCCAGGACAGTGCAGTGTGGCTGCCTCAGCTTTAGCACCTCTGAGGGGTCGGCTTGGGTGGGGGGGTGAGCTGGGCAGCTGCTGGGTGGGAAGGGGTGGCTGCAGGGCCTGCGTCCCCGAGTCCTGTTCCTGCCTTCCTCTGCATTCCTCTGCAGTTGGCTGTGTCCAGCAGGCGTGTCAACATGCCGCGTGAAGGGTGTCCCAGCACTGTCATGGCAAGGGAGATGGGCTCACCCTGCCTTCTCCAGTTCTTCTTGCTTTGGAAATAGACCACACTCTTGGTCCTAGGAGTGAGTGTTCACGAGGCCAGCCCACACTGACAAAGACCTGTTTCTGGGAAGCCAGTCCTTTGGAGGGGGAGTCTTAGTCCTCATGCCGCAGGTGCGCCTCGTGGGGCCTCACCGGGAGAGGGTGGGAGATGGCAGATATTTTAAATTGTGAACCTGTGTGGTTCAGAATCTGCCGCTGCATCTCAGCAGGTGGGAGGAAAAGAAACAAATGGCCAAGCATTCTCCTGACATGCTCTGGGGACAGGACGTGTGTGGCAGAGCCTAGCTCCCTTGTGGCTTAGGAAATCTGCTCTGTGCCAGTAGAAACCTAGCTCTTGGCTTGGGGTCACCTTACCTCGATGGTTGCCAGTGATTTGGGAGATCCGGTGGATCTCTTCCGAGGGTGTGGGAGGCCTAGCAGGGCATTTTGGAAGCCCGGGTCCTCCCCATGCCATGGCCCACATGCCTTCCCAGGGGGGCCTCTGTCTAGAGGGTCCGGCAGCTCCTCGTCTGCCCCGGTCTCTGGGGCTAGGGGAGTGCTGGGAGGCCTTAGCAGTGCTGTCTCCAGCCTCAGGTGCATGTTGGGCTCCCAGGGCCCTTGAGTCAGAGCCCAGGTGATGGGTGGGTTGCACAGTTGCTGTGGAGATGCTGGCCCCTGAGTACATGACAGAGCAGGCGCCCAGGGGCATGTACCTCTGGGATAGACCGGTGGCCACAGTTTGGAGGCGAGGCTGAGGACAGACGGCTCGGGAGGAGGGGTTGCCACCTGTCCTCCTCGGTTGGGTGGGATCAGCTGGTTCGTTCCCTCCCTCCTTTGTTTTGTTTTTGAAAGAGCCATGGCACTTTCATTCGACCTACATGTTTTCCCCAGGCCCCACAGACTGGACTGATCGCTGGAGTGATGGGTCCCCAGTTGGGGAAGAACTACGGGGTTCATTAAATGAGCCTCCCTCCTGGGAGCATTAGTCTCCCCAGCAGCCCTCTAGCGGTGCTGGGGACATTGGAGGTGAAGCCATCTGTGGGTGGGCATGTGGGTGCTCATCCCCAGGAAGCATGGTCCTCCCCCACTCTGGCAGGGTGCCATGCAGGTCAGACTCCTCCTTATAAACGTCCTGGAAGGGAGAGGACGGCTGCCTCCTGGCTCTTGCTCTCTGGTGGGGCGGGGCATTGGGGGCATTTCTAAGTGCCCCACTGAGGACAGAGACCCTTGCTCTTGTGAGGCAGAAGCAGGGGACAGTTTGGTGAGTCCCACACTTAGGGTTAAAAGGGAGTGTGAGGCCCACACGTATTCCCATTTTATCCTCTGGGTACTTCCATTTTCACATGTGCAAAACGGGGTTGATAGTACCTGTCCAATAATGAGGATCCAGGTTCTCAAAACAGGATGAGCACGCAGCAGATGCCAGCTGTCGTCTCACCACCCCGGCAGGGACGTCAGAACCATGGCTGAGAAGCTGCGACTTGCATGATTTCTCCAGATTAACAACGAGTCTTGGACACAGAGAACAGAACAGCCAGGGAGAAGCCTGCTGGGAGCTGTGTCCCCTTCGTAGTCAGTGTCTGTGAGGACACAGGACGGCCACTCTCTAGTGCCCAGTCTCCCTGTAGGGCCGTGCAGGGGCAGCGATGGACGCCTGGCCCAGGATCAGGAGGGGGCACGGGTAGGGAGTGACGACAGGGCTTGTTTGCTTGTGTTCTGCGTGAGCGTGGGATGAAAGGGGGCTCTAGGGCTCTCTTGTGTCTCCAAAAGACCTGGGTTCCGATTCCACCTGCCATTTACCACTGGAGCACCTCGGGAAATGACTCCTCGCCTCAGGTCTCAGCTTCCTTATTTGGACAAAGAAGCTGAAAATCCCTCACATTGAGAGGATTAACAGTGTCAAGCATGCTGGATGAAAATGCTCTGTATACTGCAGCATGCTGTGAGAACGTGAGTTGTTATCCAGGGCCTGTTTGGATGCTTCCAAGGACAAGGTGCTCATCCCCTCCACCTGCCAGGAGGAGTGGGATTAGAGAAAGGCATAACCATCTCTGCTCTGACTACCTCCTTCTACCTTTCACCCATCTACACCTAACATATGTTAAGCTTCTACTGAATCAGGCCTGTCAAGGTGCAGCAGGGAAGGAACAGAACTGTTCTGTGCCCTTGGGAGTTTGTCATCTAAGAACAGTTCTCAGAGACCGTTCGGGGAGGGCTGCCATGGTGGGAGGAATGAGACTCGATTTGTGGGTCCTGGAGCAGTGGCCACATGGGGAGCCTTTGGGGTGGGAGTTAGAGGGGGCAGCCCACGCTCTGTGTGAGGACAGTGTGCAAAGATGAGTAGGTGCCTTAGTCTACTTTCTGTTGCGATGACAAAATACCCATAACTGGGTAGTTTATAAAGAAGAGTCATTTATTTGACTCACGGTTTGGGCACCTGCTTGGTGTCTGGCACAGGCCTTGCTTCGTTGTCAGAGAGGAGGACGTCATGTGGCAGGACAGCAGGGTGCTGGCTCAGCTGTTTGTCCTCTTATCATAAAGCCACTCGGCCATACCAGGGCCCCACCCTCCTGACCTCATCTAGTCCTAGTCACCCCAGGCTGCACCTCCAAACGCCAGTGACCCAGAACTTCTGAGGCTGAGTTTCCAACACATGAATGCTCTGGGGACCTCCTTCAGACCGTGGTAAGGGGTCCTGTGAAGCCAGACAACCCTTGCTGATTACAGAAGGGATCAGATGTGGGTGGGAGCCTGAGCGGAAGACCTCACCAGTCACTGAGCCCCGAGAGTCTCTGAGTCTGAGACACTAAAACCAAACTCTGGGGGTGACCCACGGTCAGGATAACCAGCAGTCATTCCCCTTTGTGCCTAGGAGCGTGGCTGCCACCGTCTGGGAGAATATGTGGATTCCGGAAGGAAAGAGAGGGCCCTGGCTCGGGGACGGAGCCCAGCCTAGCCGTCCAGCCCTCTTGCTACAGGCCAGGCCACAGATGCCCTCCTCTTCTCTGGGCTCACCAGTGTTTGTTCCCCAACACTTTGCCTGCACCAGAATCTAATATAGAGGGGAACGGAGGTGGCATGGGGAAGGTCCCCAGCCTGGAATGATGTCCGTGGAGCGCCAAGTGCTCCTTCGCCTCCTGAAAGTGCTAAGATACTACCGGGGCTGGTGGTGCACACTTGTAATCCTAATACTTGGGAGGTGGAGACAAGAGGATCAGAGGTTCAAAGTCAGCCTTCACAACTTAGGGAGGTTCTCAGCAACCTAATGAGACCCTGTTTCCAAATAAGGAATAAAATTGGGCTGGGGGTGTAGCGTGGACGTAGAATGCCTCTGGGTTCAACCCCCAGTCCCCCAAAAAAGGATGTTTCTGGGTATTGTAAACACCAAGATCTCAGTGGCTTAATTCATCCAATGTGTGTTTCTTGCTCAGAGTCCAGTTGTGTTTAGTGGGGCAGAAGGGCCTCAGCCCTGAACAGATGTCATAAGCCTAGGCCAACAGGAGCTCTGCTGTCTTCAGGAAGTGACTGCCAAGCTCATATTGGGCACTGATAGCCAGTTGGAGAGAGCAGAGGTTGCTGGGAGATTTTTAGGAGCCAGGCTTGAGGGTGGCATGTCTTACTAGCAGGCAGTGGCCATCTGGATGTCCCTCCTCACCCAGGCTTCCCTCCTCAGGCCTCTGCTAATTCTCACCCACACCAATGAGCCGTCTCCTCCCACCCTCAACGGCTCATTGGTGTGGGTGCAGACTCAGCCTTTGCATCTCCAGTGCCTGCCTTGGAATCAGGCCATCAGAAGATGGGTATTTGGTGAACGAACGAAGGCTTGAGTATCATCTCGCTCATTGCCTGATAGGAAACAGTTTGGCAGTTCTTCAAAAAGTTAGACACCAGAGTTACCATATAATTAAGCGAATATATTTATGGGCATAAATCCAAAAGAACTGAAAGTAGGGACTCAAACAAATACTTTGACATTCATGTTCCCAGCGGCATTATTCAGAAGAGTCTAAAGGTAGAAACAAACCAAGTGTCCATCAACAAACAAATGGATAAACAAAAGAAGGTGAGTACATACAATGTAATGTTTTTCATCCTGAAATAAAAGTGGGATTCCAGTATAAGCTACACCATGAATGAAGCTTGGAGACATGCTGAGTGAAATAAGCTACACACAAAAGGACAAATACTATCTGATCCCACACACATGAGGTTCCTGGGGTAGACAAATTCATAACAGAATGTAGAATAGTCATTGCTAGGGGCTGGAAGAGAAGGAGAAGGTACTGAGTTACAGGACGGTGGAGCCATGGGGGGCACAGTTTCCGTTGGAGATGATGAAAATGTTCTGGAGGTGGAGAATGGTGATGGTGGCACCGTAAGGTGAGTGCGCTTGATGCTGCTGAATTGTGCATTTAAAAATGGCTAAAATGGCCTGGCGTGGTGGCGCACGCTTGTAATCCCAGCATTCGGGAGGCTGAGACTGGAGGATCCGGGTTCGCGGCCAGCCTCAGCTACCTAGTGAGGCACTCCGCAACTTAGTGAGACCCTGTTTCAAAATAAAGAATAAAAAATAGGGCTGGGGGTATAGCTCGGAGGTAGAATGCCCCTGAGTTCAATCCCCAGTACCACAAAAACAAAACCAAAAAACAAAACAAAACAAATGGCTAAAATGGTAACTCTTATGGCATTTATCTTTTACCATAAGATCTGGGCTTCTGGATTTTTAATAATCTCCCCTGGTGAATCTAATTTGCACTTGAGTTTGAGGCCTCAGGATTAGTGTAGTTTGGGGTTTGGGCAGATGGGGAGGACCAGGGGTAGCCTCTCTGACAGCCTTCTAGAGGAGGGCCCTGTGCATTTGGGTCCCCTGGGGCCGTCACTGAAGTGCAGGTTCGGAGTCGTTGGTTCCGCGGTGAGCCCTGAGGTTTTATATTTCTTACAAGTTCCTTGTGACACTGCCGCTGCTGGGCTGTGGATCACACTGACCATCTAGACTACCAAGGTGACTTTGTCTGTGATGAACAAAGTAGAGATCTAGAAAGGAGAAATCGAATGTGTATGATGACTGCTCCAGATAAACCGAGTTCAGCACTGAGGAGCTGGAGACCAGGAGCAAGGGTTTTGCTGCTTCACAAAGTCACTTCTGGGTGTGGCTCAAACAGGCAGCCTTCCGGTTGAGCTAAGGAACACAACAAGGTTAGAGATTAGTAGCAAATAAGATCACTTGTGTTTTGCACAAGCCTATCTGAATCTCCACACCTCACGCTTGACAGGCAGGGGCACAGCTCAGTGGGTGTAAGTTAAACCGGCTCATGTTTCCCATCTCTGGCCACCCATTGCTTCTGAGCCCGCAGAGGCCTCTGGAGCCAGGCTTTCTTCAGCAGCCCTTAGAGACGAACCCTCCTCTTCTACCCCCACCCCAGCCAGGGTCAAGCTCGTCAGAGCTTGTCATTCCACCCAAACCTGCACATTGGCTCACCTGCCTGAGTTGTTTGCTAACAGTTCTATATCAAGTGCTTACCTGCCTGTAAATCCAGGCTGCTCACCTGGACCTAGCAGACTCTTCACCTGGCTTTGAGTACTCAGACTCTGAATAGTGAGCACCAGGTAGTATGCCTCGCAAGTCATGGAGCAAGTCACTCGTGAGCTTAAGGCTCACCGCACCTCGTCTTGCTCCTCCAGCCTCAGATAAGTCCCCAGCCCCGAGAGCCCCGATTTCTAACTCATTACATGGAAATCTTCACACTTTTCTCCCAAATCTGCAGTGAGGCCTGTGCTCTGCTCGGCACCTGGTTGTAGCACAGGACTCCATACCTTTGCGGCTCTAGGGCAGGTGGCTCCAGCTCTACCCACTGTGGACTCTGAGGAGCTGCCAGAAGGTGGACTTGATTCCTGCCACTTCCCAGTGTTCAGCGTGTGTGTGTGTGTGTGTGTGTGTGTGTGTGTGTGTGTGTGTGTGTGGCGGGGTGGGGGCACTCATCTGAGTTCTCACAGAACTCCTGGGTTTGATCATTGTGCTTGCAGTTCTGGAGATGACCTGCAGATGGCGTACACAGCCCTGGGAGGCATCTGGTTCTCCCAGAGATGGAATGAAGGTGGGGCGGCCACTGAGGGCTGGGATTTTAGGGCCTTGGTTCTCGGGATGCCATTAGCTGGTCCTCCAGAGTGTGTCCCTGGTGTGGGTCCAAGATGGCATCTCCCATGAGCCTGGGAATCACCAGGGGTCTCTGCCCTTCCCCTCTCATAGGCTGACTTCCCTTACCTGGTAATGTATTCACAGGTGGGTCTCCTGGGCACCCTGCACCTGCTAGGTGTTCACAGAATGTTTGTGGACTGTACTGTACTAGAAGTCGTCTAGTAGGATCTCACTGTGGTCCTGGCAGGCAGGCGGGATCCACCTGCTGTGGCTTGTGTTTCCTTTTCCCTCTGGCCTGGCCTTGCCTGGAACCGCAGGCCCAGGCCCAGGCCCCAGGAACCAGCCCTTCCTTCGACTCCCGGTGTCTAGGCACCCCTCACACAACTGCTCGCCCATGGCTGCACCCTCCCACGCCCACCCCAGGCCCCCCGCTCTCCCTGAGGTTGTTTTATTTCATGGGCTGCAGGCTTCCCTTAACTTACAGATAGGGACCGCGGCTCAGAGGGGTTTAGATGCTTTCTCAGAGCCACAGAGCTCCCCCCACCCCGGGGCCCAGCACGGATCTGAGAACAAAAGGTGTGCTCAGTGGCTGCACCTCGCTGATTGAAAGCCTTTTGAAACACTTTTAGTGCCGAGCTGTGGCAGCTCACGCCTGGCACCGAGGTCTCTCCGCCCTCTCCACTGGCCTTCACTAGAGGGGAAAGAAGGCACCAGATAGAAACATAGCCTTTATTGCACACGGCACTGGGTCTTTTTTTCATAGAAAAAGGTATTAACACATAAGCATCTGCAAATTGAAGCAACTCCCGGTTTTCTTGGAACAGTACAATTGCATGCAGTGTCTCTGACTTGGGATTTTGGTCTTTGTCAAAACCATCCAGATTGGAGGAGAGTGAGTAGGAGGGGAAAATTGCTCTTTGTGCCTCTGTCTCAAGAGAAGGTGAGAGAAACATATAGATATATATTCAGCTGTTGGTGTCTTCCTATCCATATATATGTATATATCTCTCTGCACATCCGTCATGGGGTGGGGGATTTGACTTGTATGGTCAAATTCTTTGTGCCCTGGCTTCATGGAGAAGAAGAAAATAGTTTCATTTGTACAAAAGAGTTCTATGTACAAGTGTTCATGACTTGGGGGGATTCCGTTTTGTCATCAGTTTCATATAAATAATGCAGGAAGCAGCCCAGTTGGTGTGAGGCTGCAGGTGCAGGCTGGAGGCAGACGGCGCCCTACACCAGGGTGTAGGATTTGGAGTAGGCCCCGGCGCCCTGCTTCTGAGATCGCCCTACCCCTGAGGTGCTCATCTCAAGGAGCGAGTCCCTGGAGCCCCCCATTTTGGTGTGTGGGCCCCCGGCCCGCGGAGGCTCGGTGCTGGGGGCCGGAGGGGCAGTGGTGCTGGGGGCAGCTGGAGGCTCGGTGGGGGTGGGGCCAGGTGCTGGGGGCGCCGTGCTGGTGGGGGGTGCCGGCATGGCCAGAGTCCTCTGAGGTAAGGTGGCGGTGGTGGCCGAGGTGGGGGCCCCCGGGTGCGGGAGGCCCGAGGGCTTGCTGGCGGGGTCCAGGGTCAGGTGACGCGCCTGGGTGTGGTAGGTTCGCGCCAGGTTCCGGATGGAGGCCTCCCGAGGAGGGACCACGGGGCAGGGCTCACGGCCATCAGCCTTTCGGAAGAAGGCCTCTGACTTGGCATACAGGGGCAGGTTGCAGTAGTCACCTGGAATCACAGACACAGAGGATGTTAGACACAGGCCCAGGGGCCGCCCTCCCACCCGCCCCACCAGGTACTTGGTTTCCTCAGCTGTGAAATGGGGGTGGTCTTATTTCCCAGGGTTATTATGAAGAGAGAAGGGGATAAAGTAGGTAAAGTGCTTTAAAACAGGCTACACAGATGGCGGTGGCTCAATAACTGATGTGCCTTGTTCAGTAGTCACCACAGGCTGCCCAGTTTCCAGAGGACGAGTGCGCGCTGTTGCTGATGACAGGGACTTCCCCTCCCTGTCACTTGCTGCAGGGAACTCGACCCTGTCCTCTGAGGGCCGCGCTGCCCTCTCCTTCTCCTGGTGGAATGTCCCTAGTTTCTTAAACTACCCCCCCCATGACATCCTCCAGGACCTGTGCACCTGGTCAGCCGTGCCAGGCCTTTTCATTGAATTCCCACAGCGGCTGCCTGGATTGGTTCATGCCTGCCTGCATTTCACAAGTGAGGAGACAGAGCTTCAGAGAGATTAAATAATCTACCCAGGTTTGCACAGCTAGCAGGGGTGAGTGTCATTCAGGGCCACGAGTCCCCAAGCTCTTGTACTTCTCATTACTCCAGGCTCTCCTCTTGAAGACCCCAAGCCCCTCCTCAGTTAGCATGGCCAGTGCCAGGCAGACCAGACTGCACAGCGCCCGTGACACGGGGGTCAGCTGAGGTCTCCCTTGGGATCCTAGATCTTCCCATGGTGTACTGAGCTGCCGAGGCATGCCCCTTTGGGTCTGGATAAACTTCAACAGCACTGAGACCAGAGGCCATGGGCAGTTGACCCTTTGAGGGGTCTCTTTCCATGTTGGCACAGCTTCAGGTTAAACGAATGATCACTACTCAATGAGACCCTCCTAGCATCCACCATGTCTTTAATTCCCAATGCCATTACGACAATGCACAGTAGAGACTATTATTTGCATTTTATAAATGAGGAAATTAAGGCCAGGGAGGTTAAATGGCTTGCCCAAGGCCGCAGAGGTATTAAGAGGTTGAGCCAGAGTGTGGGCTCTGAGCTGTGTGCTCCCAAGTCCTTGCTCTTGGCAGGACGATGGGGTGAGGAGCTGTGCCGGGCTCGTGGGGTCCAGGTGCCGGTAGAAGATCTAGCCGGGGTCGCGGTGTTTGGGATAGGAACACAGAAGGGAGGTGATCCTCAGATCACTCACTCTTGTTGGCCCGGTGAGGGATGGGCACAGCCACATTTTTGCCCCGGTCGGCGTCCTGGGGCTTGGGCGGGGAGGCGGTGAAGCGGCAGATGCCCGGCTCGGAGGGTGTGCTCATGGACGTCATGCTGTCGGCGTTCTCATTGGTGCCCGTGGTCATCTGGTCAGAGGAGCTGTCCGAGATGAAGCACTCTGTGATCTCGAACTTGGCGTGCTGCAGCTGCTCCTCCAGCTTGGCGTGCTCGTAGGCGCGGGCCAGCTCCTCGTAGGTGGAGGAGGCGCTCTCGGTAGACACCATGCTGTTTCGCCCTTTATCTGGGGACAAATGGGAGGTGAGAGGTCAGGAGGAGAGGAGTGGGTTGTGGTAAGGAGGAGGTAAATGAGAAGGGACTGAGCAGCTCCCCCGTCTCCGACCCTGCAGGCCCCCGAACGCCTGGTCATGAAGGGCTCAGTCTCGGGGCTCCTGCTTCTCCCCCGCCGGGGTGCCCTGGCGGTATAAACGGGATCATTGGCTAATGAGGGCAAGAACAGCTTTCATTTTTGAAAATAAGCAGCTGCCCCCTGGACACTAGCCCTTCCACCAACAAGTGTCCCCTGTACCATTTTCTCTAACAATTTTAGGGGAGGACAAAATAAAATCCTTGACTAAGCGGAGCTTGGTGAGGTCCAATGTCTTTGTCCCAGCCACACAGTCGCTGACTTGTGCCTTGGGCTCTGTGGGCTGGTGGGGAGGGTGCGGGGGGTTGGGAGAGGGGCGGCGGCGATGGGTGATGGGAACTGGAGGAGGTTGGGCAGGAGGCAGCTGGGGTCCTAGGCACACCTGTGTCCTGGGACAGGCTGGCGCTGTAGCTGTCACTCTCAGTGACAGTGACGCCATGCTGAGAGCCCACAGTGCGCCAGTCGGAGGTGAGGGTGCGGGCGGGGGTGGAGGCCTGGCACTTGGTCAAGGTCCACTGGCTTGAGTATCGGTTCCGGGTGCTGTGGGCTGACTTCACGTTCTTCCTGGACACTGGATCTGCACAGAGGGAAGCAAGAGATGGCACCCTGCTGCTTGGGTATGGGTGACAGCAGCTGACACCAGAGGCGGAGGGAGGAGGGGCATGGGCCAAAGCCACACAGCTGCTCCCTGGGAGTGCTGGCCATGCTGCCTCCCCTGACCACACAGCTGGCTCCAGAGGGGAAGAGCAAGAGTCCAGCTGTGGGGTAGTGGGCCTTGTCTTGGCCCCTCTGACCCCGTTTTCCCCTTTCATCTGGGGAAGAACATGGCGTCCCCCACCCCTGCTGCCTCCTGGCTGTCCGTCTGTCCCTGCAGCCTTCGATGCATTCCATCCTTGTGTCCAGAGGCAGTGTTTGAGGTGGAAGGCCTTCGGACAGAAGCATATCCAACCCTCACTCAAAACTTCTCAGTAGGAAACTGAGGCAGTCAAGGTGTCCGGACTAATTTCAGTGCTCTCGCCAGCCTTCCATTCTATTCCTTCTGCTCCCTCCTTCCTCTTCTTCCCCCTGCCCCCGCCCCGCCCCCGCCGTGCCCTCATGCAAGCGCAGGGCTGCTTCTCGGGGACAGTGCATACTGGTTCCTGGCCGGATGTCCGACATGTCGATGAGGGGCCCTGTGCTCTGGATGAGGGCTGGGTGGTGCAAGGAGACCCCGGTACAGAAGCTCTGGGGGTTGACAGCTTGGCTGAACTCAGCGTCGGTTACCGGGATGGTGGCCTTGTCGTCTCCTGGGGAGAGAAGAACAATCACCAGGGGCCTTCCCAGATTTCTCTTTGTCTTTGTCCAGTGTGGAGTTCCCAGAAGGCCAGTAGCTCTCCCATTGGGCAGAAGAGGAAAGAGCCCCGGGGAGGAGCTGCGGTGAGCTTTGAGGTTGATGACGGTGGAGGGGGGTGCACTGGGGGCTGTAGCCACAGGAGGCGTGCCTGGAGTAGCCAGAGAGCGGTGGCGCCTGTCACTCACCCAGCTGCTTGATGCCCTCCTTGTCCTCAATGAGCAATTGGACCCTGGGGATGTCGATGTGTAGCCGTGGGCCCTGGGGTGGCCCTTTGACGGGGGTGTCAAAGCTTCGGTTGTTCTTGCTGTGGGAAGAAGGAAAGGCGGTGGATGGCTGAGCGTCCATAAAGGATTGGGGGAGGGTGCTTGCAGCACAGTGGGAGCTTAGAAGGTTGTCTCCTATTCTGGGTGTATGCAGGGAAGCTCCTGTGTCCCCTGCATGGGAGAAAGGGGAGGGGAGGAAAGAGGAAGTGACTGTGTGGTACCCACCTTATCAACATTTCTGCCAAACTCTTTGCATCTGCAAAACAGTAGAGGGGAGAGACTGGGTGAGAATGGAGTTTGAGCAGGTTGATAATTGGAAAAGGGATCGGGAATTAAATGGGAGAATTCCCTAAAATGGGAATATTCTCCTAAGAAGCAGAGGGGGAACTAGAAGGACCTATGGAACAGTCCAAAACATGACCAAGTCTCGCTGTTCCCAGCTCAGGTTTGCTTTCCTGACCTCAGGTTTTTATCCAATTGGGAGGTTTTTCCCTAAGGACAGGGCATCATAAGTGCCCCATTGCTTCGTGAACTGACTGTAATCAAACAAGACATCATAGCAGTCTATCTTTAGTTCTCTCTTGGGGAAAGAAGAGAGTTGGAAGATGAGATAGAGGTGGTCGGCGGATGTCCTAGATGACTAAACTCTCATATCAACCAAGAGGCTTCACTTCCTTGTCTAGGACATCTGCCCCCAAAGAGTCCATGAATAAATTTGGGAGTCCCTGCTTTATCTGAGATGTCCCTTGAATATGGCCAGGACTCTCAGGTTGTGATATTGGAAGAGGGGAGAATCAAAGGGCCTACTTAATCTAGTAAGCCCTAAGAGCTGAGAATGACCTGTCAGAGTGAATAGGACATCCTATTCACACACATCCATGCAACCATCTATCTGTTCAGTCTTACAACTGCCCAACTACCCATCCACCCATCCATCCATCCATCCATCCATCCATCCATCCATCCATCCACCCATTGCTCCAATTCCATCCACCCACCCATCCAAGCATTTATCTATCAGCCACACATTCAACCATTCATCCATCCAACCATTGCATTAACTTTCCATCCATCCATCCATCCATCCATCCATCCATCCATCCATCCTTCCATTGGTCCAGCTATCAGTCTACCTGACTAGTTAATCATTTATCCAACAATCTATGCAAACATTCACACATCCATCCAATCATGCATTCAAAATCCATCCAACACCCTTCCATCCGTACCCCCATATAGCCAATCACCCAATTATCTCACCGTTTTGGCTATTCTTTTCCAACCACACAACTGTCCATCCATATTTTCATCTATGTAGCCATCAAAATATCCATCCATCCACCCATCTATTCATCCATTCATCCATTCAAACTTTTACTCAACCATCCATCCACCACCCCTTCATAATCCTTCCATCCATCTATTCAATCATCCAACTGAATGGATGAATATCCATCCATTTAGCCATTCATGCATCCAGTCATCCAACCATCCATTGAACCCCCCATTCACCCATCCCTCAATCCCTGAACACCGGGAAGCATTAGTCATTTCTTCCTCTCCACTATTGTTCCTTGGCTGTGAACTCTAGAAAGGCATGGCTGGTCCCTTCTGCATTTATCTCTATATCCCTAATGTCTGACATTATCTATGATGTAGCAGATTCAATAAATGTTTTCCAAACAAGAGAGCAAACATTTATGAAGCATCTAGTCAGTGCCAGATACTGTATTAGGTCCTGGGAACACCGAGGTATACGAGACCCATTTATGTCAGATTGTGGTGCTGTATGTTGGAAATACCTGATCTTCAAAATATGAAACACATGACATGGCCTGGAAACTGGCCAATCAGAACGGAGCAGGGTCCTAGAGATGTATATTTACCAACCATCACAGAAATGCTTAAATATTTTCGCAAATGATTTGGCTTCACATATACATTTTAGCCTGGTGGGTGTGGGTGCAAAGTCCTGGGACACAGAGAAGAGGGCAGAGAACAACTAAGCCAGTTCAGAAGGTCTGAGCGGCAGCTCTTCCTTCGGGCGCCATGAGCCACTGAAGGGCGTCGGTGCCGCTGAGTCAGCACCCCGTCCCGGGAAGCCCGCAGGCAGCTCTCCCACCTCGCAGCCGCTTCAGCCGCTTCTCCTTCCTCTTCTTGCGCACAACGAAGAGCAGGGCCACCCCCAGTGTGGCCAGGATGACTGGGCAGCCGATGGTGAACAGCTTCTTCACATCGTCCCCTTCCCCTTGAGCGGACTTGATTGGCGGGATGGTGCCTGGGTGGGGGTCGAGAGGGGGACCGGGCATCCTTTGTGAGTCCTGCACACTTCTCTTGCTGCCTGCAGCCTCTGCCCTCCACCTCCTCGCATGGGGCCCTGACCCTTCCCTCTGCTCCCCCAAGCTCTGGTTCCACCAGGACAACTGCGCACAGCTGTGTAGTGTTTTTTAACTATAGTATGACTTCCTGGTACTGTTTTAGAACGATCCTGAAATCTCTGAGTTAGTTTTCTGCCCGTTGGGTTCAGGGCTTAATTCTAGAGGGTGGGTCCATGGGCTTAAATTCTCATGTATGGCTGGGGTAAGGGAACCAAGGAGGAACATAGGGAGAAGTCAGGGTTGTGAGGTTCTGGACTCTCTTCCCCTGAGGGGACTGAAGCCCCACATTCTTTTCCTGCTTCCCCGCCCATGGGCAATGCCTGCTACATTGTGTGCACGCAGAGAGCCAGTGGTAAGCTCTCCTGTCAACGTGGCCCTCTGCCCAGGCCTGGCCCTTGCCAGCTTGCCAAGCTCTCATAAAAATCCTCTGCATTGTACAATCGCATGCCTGTAATCCCAGTACTTGGCAGGCTGAGACAGGAGGATCACAGGTTCGAGGACAGCCTCAGCAATGTAGTGAGACTCTCAGCAAACTAGCAAGACCCTGTTTCAAAATAAAAAATAAACAGGGCCGGAAGTGTAGCTTGGAGGTAGAATATCCCTGGGGTTGATCTCCAGTAACACACACACACACACACACACACACACACACACACACACACACACTTCTCTGTTTCATGAAACCTTCCTTGTTGGGCCCACCTGCTTCTCTTTTATTTTCTTATCAAGTAGGTAGACTTAGTTTTATGATGATGGGCCCCTAAGAATTCAGCTTTCTGTGTTCCTTTAGAGCCTCTGCGTGTGTGTGTGAGGCATCCCAATGTGGGGTGCTCACCAAATACCCACGTACTTGTCTTTCTCCATTCCCTTGAAGTTAGATTAGAGTTACAGGACTAGTGTGGACCATGGAGCAGGAGCAGCAGTGACCCCACCCCCCTGCCCGGCCATGGCCTTTCCCCGCTTCTGAGAGGACCTCGCAGGCTCCACATGCAAGGAATCAGAGCTAAAAGGTGGCCAGCCAATCCTCACAGGACCTTTAGACAGCAAGGAGACAATCCTTCCTGGGTGAAGCTGGCAGGCCTTTAGTGTTTGCTACAGCACGTCAGCTGGTTCTTAGAGGGCGGTGCCTCAGGTATGCCTCGACCTCCCCTGCCATCTCCCTGGAGCAGTGCGGAGCAAGAGTCACCTTCTGAGCTGCTCTGTCCTCAGAGTTCTAACCTCCTCCGGCCTATCTGTCCGTCTGCACTGGACACTGGCATACCTCGTGCTCCTTTCCCCCAGGGGTACTCCGCCCCGCCTGCCTCTCCCCACTCACTGCCGTCGTAGTCCAGCGTGGCGAACTGCGCAGTCTCGTTTCCGCAGCCGGCGCTGTTGCAGGCGCGCATGCGCAGCTCATACCAGGTGGCCTCCCGTAGCTCCGTCAAAAACACCTCCGCTGAGCTGTTGGCCCGGAGGCCCTGCCAGGCCCAGGTCCCCTTGGGCCGGTACTCCAGAACGATGGCTGTGATGGGGCAGCCCCCGTTGTTCCAGCCCTGCAGGTTAAGCCGCGCGTGCGTGGAGTTGATGTGCGTGAAGAGGTGTTGGTCTTTGCTGAAGGAAGGCTCTGGGGACCAGAGGGGAGAGAGGTTAGAGAACTGGGGAGGGAAGGGTTCCCGGGGGCAGCTGGTGGGAACAGGGATGCCCAGGGAATGGAGGAAAAAGAGGAGAAGGAGAAGAAGGCAGAGAAGGTAGGACCCGGAGAGAAGCCTCTGTGCAGGAAAGATGGGGAAGGAGGAGGAGGCCTGCGCCTTCTGAACCCCAGCAGCAAGGGGACTGTGTTTTCCCAGCGAGGAGGGTTCCCTCTCCAGATGTTCTCCCGATGGGAACCAGGCTGTGTCTCTTTCCTCTAGTTCTCTAGACTTGAAGGTTGAAGGCTGGGCCTTCCTTCCCCAGCCGGCCGATCTCCACCCCCGCGCCCTGATCCCTCTGCTCGGTTCCCCTCCTCTCCATGCCCGCCCCGCCCCGCCTCACCCCGCCCGTGGGTCTTGGCCTCGATGATCTCGCTGATGCGCCCGGAGCCCACGCTGTTCTTGGCCGCCAGCTTCACCTTGTACCACGTGCCGCACTTGAGGCTGTCCAGCTTGAAGGAGCGCTCGCCGGAGCTGATGAACACATCCTTCCACTCCTCACTGTTGTCCACCGAGTACTGCAGCACGAAGCCTGTGGGAGGGCCTGGCTCAGGGGCGGCAGCGCAGGGCGGCAGAGGCCCGGCCTCCCCAGCAAGCCAGCCCTGGCGTTTACTGCTCTCTTTTGTTAGTTTTGGTGTTAGGATTCAACAGAAAACTAGAGTTTCGAGGCTGAAGAGGAAGCCTGTTTAGACCCTTGCTACTCTGCAGGGCGGAGGTGGGGGGGCTGCCCAAAGCATCCTGGGAGTTCCTAGAAATGTAGAGTATCAGCTGGGCATGGTGGCACAGACCTGTAATCTCTGTACTTGGGAGGCTGAGACAGGAGGATTGCAGGTTCCAGGACAGCCTCAGCAAGTACCGAGACTCTCATCAACCTAGTGAGACCATTTCCAAATAAGAAATAAAATTGGACTGGGGGTGTAGCTTGAAGGTAGAATGCCTCTGGGTTCAATCCCCAGTGCCACAAAAAAAAAAAAAAAAAAAAAAAAAAAAAAAAAAAAAAAAAAAAAAAAAAAAAAAAAAAAAAAAAAAAAAAAAAAAAAAAAAAAAAAAAAAAAAAAAAAAAAAGGAAAAGAAATGCAGATTATCAGCTCTCCCCCTGCCCGCTGAATCGAAGGCACATCTCTACCAGATCCCTGCTGACTCATACAGCACACACTGACTTTGAGAAGCACTGATCTAGTACGTTTGGGAACCTGAGGCCTGGAGAGGAGAGCAGACCTCAGGCGTGCCAGCTCACAAGTACAGGGGCACGTGCACGCCCCACTTGAGTCCCTGGCCTGTGCTGGGAAGGCCCCCATCATTTCCTGGGTGCTACTGGACAAGCAGTAGGTGTGGGTGAGCGCTTCCCCTGCCCAGGGACCTGGAAGTCCCCCTCCCTCCTCACGCAGACTCTTCTCACCTCGGATGGAGCTGCCGCCATTGTCACCCGGAATCCACGTTAGAGTGATGGAAGAGGCTGAGGTTTTGGAGACGGTGAGACGGGGCTGGTCTGGGGGCACTGCGGGGAGAAGGAGGGCCCTCAGCACAGTGGGCACCATGGGAGAACACCCCCACCCCTCCTGTTCCTCGTCGCAGGACAGAGTTCCCACCCTCCCTGCCCTCGGTCTCACCGAGCCACCTGACTTGGCGTCTCACCTTGCACCAGCAGGTTGACGATGATGGTGTCAAAGCCGCCGGTGTTGGTGGCCGTGCAGGTGTAGTAGCCGGAGTCCTCTGCCTTCACAGCTCGCAGCAGCAGGGTGCCGTTGGTGTGGAGGAGCCGGTGTCCATCCATGGACACAGCGATGGCCGAGTCTTCACTGCCGGATGAGGGAGGGAGTGGTTATGGCAACGTCCCTCATCCTGGGCCTCCCCCGGGCGTGTGGGCGAGTGCAGCGGGGAGTGAAGGAGGCTGCTGAGGGACCCTGGATCAGGGGGCTTGCTCAGCCCTCCCTGGGGGTGTCCAGTGGCCTCCTAAGCCTGGGGGAAGGGGGCTGTGTGGCCCCCTGTGAGAGCAGTGGGCTTGCCCCTACGGGGTTAACCCAGGCCTGGGAGGGTTACCCAGGGCCGCCTCGCCCCTCCTGGGGCCTGTCACACACCTGTCCTTGGTCCACTTCACAGCGGGGGCTGGGTCTCCCACGGAATTGCAAGGCAGCCGGACATCTTTCATCCAGGGTGTGGTCACGGTTCCCCCGAAGGAGATGATTTTCGCTGGGGCTGGAGAGAAGAGAGGATGAGGGGATGAGGGCCCCTGCCTCTGCCCCGTGCACTCCTCTGGCCCCTTCCTCAGGGCTCTCCAGGTTTGCAAGCCAAGTCACAGGAAATGTTGGATCGACCCCTGGCTGCCCTGGTGTCCTCAGGACACAGACCACGGTGACCAGGTGGGGCAGCGTGCAGGTGGGAGGCCATGTGTGCCCAAGGGAGGAGGCCAGGGGCTCTGAGTGACAGTTGACAAACTGGGTCTCACTGGTTTGGGGAGAGATGGGGAGGCAAAAGCAACTCCCAGGATTCTGGCTGGGCCAACCAGATGTGGAGGGCGCCCCGGGGTGATGAGGCACTTGGAGAGGGGCAGGTGTGGCTGGAGAGGCCAGGAGACCACATCCCCCGCCGAGTCTGAGAGCCCCGGAGACACAGGGGCAGCCGGAGTGCAGCGGCTTCGAGGTCTGCAGTGTGAGTGAGGTTCTGGACCAGGAGACTGCGCTGGGCTCATCAGCAGGGGACACAGGCTGAGAAAGGCAACGCTACCCTCGGGCCATCAACACGCAGTGGCTGGCGAGGGAGCCAGGAAAGTGGCTCCTTAGAGGCCACGGGCCTCCATGCCCAGGCCTGGGATGTCAGACACCTAGAGATTGCCCATCCAGCTGGAGCATGGAACCAAGTGGCCGGAGCAGCCACGCACCAGGCGCTGGGAGGCCCAGGGGCAGAAAAGCAAGGCTGATTTCCTACGAGGACAATGCAGGGTGTTGAGGCTCATGGAGAAAACGGAAGATCTGCAGAGCTGCTGAGCAGAGGACGGGGGCTGCTTGGGGCCTGAGTTAAGCCGGCCTCCATGGCACAGAGAGAGGCAGGAGCCTTAAGGAGGACGGGAGGCTGCCCAGAACCAGGCCTGGTTCAGCCTCAGGCAGGCTGGCTTCCCGAGACTCTGGGTGTCTCCTGTGTGTGTGTGTGTGTGTGTGTGTGTGTGTGTGTGTGTGTGTGTGTTTTATGGATGTGTGAAAACGTGTATGTATGTATATGTGTGTGTATGTTTATAGTATCTGTATTTGTGAGTTCGAGTATGTGTGTAATGTCAGTGCGTGTGTGTGTGTGTGTGTGTTTGTGTGTAGGTATGTGTACGCATGTATGTATGTAATGTCAGTGTGTGTGTATGCAGTTTCTGTATTTACATGCTTGGGTGGGTATGTGTGTGTGTGTATGTGTTTTATGGATGTGTGAAAACGTGTATGTATGTATGTGTGTATATGTATACAGTATCTGTATTTGTGTGTGTGCGTAATGTCAGTGCGTATGTGTGTGTGTATGTGTGTAGGTATGTGTACGCATGTATGTATGTAATGTCTGTGTGTATGCAGTTTCTGTACTTACATGCTTGGGTGGGTATGTGTGTGTGTGTGCGTATGTGTGAGTGTGTATTAATGAGGAAGGGTGTGGCCATGCTTGCCTTTCCCACCTCACAGGGCAGCTGTGAAGGAAAGGTATGCAGATGTGTTCTTGGAAGCACAAAACTCCACAGGAGCGTGTTGTATTTGATGTCCACTGGGGCTGAGGCCAGGCTTCTGCCGAAAGCCCAGGTCCTTGACGCCCTGCATCTAGGCCAGGGCCGGCTGTCCTGGGTGGAGGGAGGGCTCTGGAAGGAGAGGTGTTCTGGGGAAGGGCTTGGCGGAGCCCCTGGGAGGCCAGTGGAGAAAGCCCTGAGGGGCAGCCGGAAGAGCCGGCCAGCCCTGTGCGGCTGCCTCCACAGGTCCAGCCACTTTGGCCTCAACCGCTTGACGGCATGGCGGGCTAACAGAGCCTGCTGACTGATGACGGATCGCTGGCCTGCCTCGGGCCCTCAGCTGGATGCTTGGTGGCTCTGAGACCGTGGTGGGTAGGGCTGGTGTTTCCTGTATTTGAACCAGGGGACGACCAGGTCACCCCAGGAAGGGCACCGGGCGTCACAGGCAGCACCCCGTCTGCGTGCAGGCTCCAGGGCCCCAGGGCTAGAGTGGGTGAGTAAGCAGAAGCTGGGGGAGAAGAAGGGGGAAGAGCAGACGCCCAGGGGCTAAGCGGAGGGCCTGCAGTCCTGGACTGCTGTGGCCCTGGCGTTGGGAGGCGGCACCTGGCAGCTCCATCTGCATGGCTGGCCCTGTCTTGATCTCGGGTTGGGGTCTCAGGTTGGTGTTTCTTTGAAAAGAGGGGGTACACCTCCATGCCACACTACGCTGCGGTCAGGGGTCTGGTGGGATACTCCCTGGGAAGGCTGGATCCCAGCCAGAGCCTGCTGGCAGAGTGAGAGGGCAGCCCTGGAGTGCCGTACCACGGGGTCGGGCAGGGCTCTCTTGGGGCCTGCGTTGCTGGGCGCAGGCTTGGCTCTGGCTGGTGTAAGGGCAGCTCCCCTTTCAAGCCGGGAGAGGGGTTTGGCGCCATGGCCAGCTGCAGCCTGTCCTACGGCCGTCCTGGAGTCAGGGGGCAGTAGAGGTCCAGTCTGGCTGGGTGCGGGAAGCCGTGGGCAGCTCCTCACAGCCAGTCACAGGTAGGACGAAGGGGAGAGAACCCTATCTGGGGAGAAGCCAGAGTGCTGGAAGGAGCTTGTGGAAGTTCCTGCCTGCCTGCCTGCCTGCCCGGGGCCCCAGCTTCTCACCCTTGCCGGCAGGCTCGATGGTGACCTTCTCGCTACTGTTACCCCTGCCGGCCGAGGTGACGGCGGCCACCCACAGCAGGTACTGCTGCCCACGGTTTAGGTGCGCGATCCGGTAGAACAGCTGCTCAGGACTGGTCTCGTACTCACTGGGAGCCTGCAGGGTGGAGAGAGGCCATGCTAAGAAGCAGATTCCAGGCCTGGCCTCTAGCTTGTAAGGCTTCCTCAGTGCCCCAGGCTGGGAGGAGGATGGCAGCCAGGCAGGAGGCAGGATTCTGCCTGGTCAGCCCTTCCCCAGTTTTGGAGCAGCAATGGACGGACTTCTCACCGGGCTCAGTCCTGTGGAGTTGCTGGGTCAGCCTCAGCTTACCTCTCTGGGTGTTCTGAGCTCTGCAGCTGTGGCCTCAGGCCAGGGAATGTGGGTGTTTTGAGCGAGAGACAGGGTAGTCAGAGGCAGAAAGGAGAACAGAGGGTCCCAGGAAAACCCTGAGAAAGAGTTTCTGGGAAGAAGCCAGATTACTCCTTTGCTGTGTGAGGGTTGTAGACAGGCTACCCCAGCCAGTCCCCTGCGGTCACCTCCCAGCCCTGCTGTCTGTCTGATTTCACTCTTTCCTTCTACAGGAAGGGGCTGGAGAGACAGCTGTGAAAGCTTCATCTGGAAGCACTTTATTAATTATTATTAGTGAGTATAGATCACCATATATATTTGTAGGTTACATAAATCTATAAATTTTTTTAACCAAATGACAGTTTTGACAAGTTGCCAACAAAACAATATCAGATCCCAGTGGTTTTACCAGTTGCTTTGATGAAAAGATTATGTTGCCTTGGAAACCAGAGGCTCAGATATTGAAATGAATTTGAGAAGGAGCTTTTGATAAGCACTAGTTTGCAGACCTCCTGTCAGCCTCTTCCCTGGTCCAAGCGGGACAGGCTGACTTTCATTTTATTTTATTTTTTTGGTCAGCCGCAGGGAAGGGAGAGGAGTACAGCACTAGGGCCCCTTTGAAATCAGGGCGAAAGTCCAAGAGGGGAGAAGCATTTCCCAGAACAGATGGGGGGCCCCGAGGCCAGAGGAAGCTAATAATTAGCTATCTCTGCAGTCATGGGGTCTCAGAACACACGGCTGTGTAGACACATGCAGGCACGTGCGAGGGACAGACCTCCAGACAGACGTGGGTCACAGGGGGACAGTCTCCATCCCAGTGGGAGGGTCTGGTCACTTACAACAGGAGAACCCATGCTTCTCCCAGACTGTCTGGAGAGAAGTGTCAGGGAGAAGGTGCAGGGTCCCCACAATACACACAAGGGAGCACTCTGGCAGGGTGCTTCTGCCTCCCTGTGGGGATCTGGCTTTGAGTCCCCGGCCTGCTGAGATGGGTGCAGAGCCACTGAGCCATGGTAGCTGGGAAGCCCTTCCAAGCACCCACGCTCCGGGACTGGAGTCCCAGCCCACAGTTTGCACCTGTGTGAGAGGTCTGGGTGGTGCAGCAGCTTCGACACCGGCTACCCTGCTCACCAAACTGTGGCCTCTGCTCCCTGGGGTCCCTGTCTCCTCTTGCAAAATAGGAAGCAGTACAGCTCTGCCTGCCTGGGTTCTGACTAAGGCACCACGCGGCAAGGAGCGTGTGAGTCCTGGTAAACCAAGGCATGTTCTCGGGGCTGGTGATCAGTGAAGGCAGAGGCGCATGTGTACGCACAATGGACGCCTGTGGAGAGAAGTGGAGTGTACCTGCCAGTGTGGACGTGCATGCCTGTGTGCCGACCCGGGGGGGGGGAGGGAGTTTGGCTTCCCCGTGAAGACATCAGCATCTTACTCAGATCCCGGGTGCCTTCCTTTTAGTCTAGACTCCCTATGAGTCTCTTGAAATAATTTCCCAAAACACATAGTCATACCTCCAAATTAAGTCCCAGTGGATCAAAGATTTTTTTTTTTTTAAAAAAGAGGCAAACTATTAAGGAAGAAACTGTAGGTAAATATTTATGCCTTTCTAATAATGAAAATAAGGATACAAATTCAAATAAATTCAAATTCTGTAAAAACAAATACTATAGTACATCAAAAACAGAATCAAAAGGCAAGCAATGAGCTCGTGAGTTTTTGCAATTTTTATGACAGAAAATGGCTCTTCTGCTTAGTATGTAAAAAGCACTTGTAAATTAGTAAGAAAAACATGAGCAACCCAGATAGAAAAAAACAGACAAAGGACATGAATTGACAGTTATCTAAAGAAGAAAAATATGGCCAATGAAAGTAATTTAACTAGTAATCAGATAAAGGTAATTTAAAATGAGATACTTGTGTGTGTGTGTGTGTGTGTGTGTGTGTGTGTGTGTGTGTGTGTTACTGGGGATTGAAATCAGAGATGGTCTACCTCCGAGCCACACCCACAGTTCTATTATATTTTTTATTTTGAAACTGGTCTTGCTAAATTGCTGAAGGTCTTGCCAAGTTGTTGAGGCTAAGCCTAGAACCTGCAACCCTCCTGTCTCAGCCTCCTAAAGTACTGGGATTACAGGTGTGGGCCACCACAACTGGCAGAATTAGACACTCTTTAAAAATAAAAATCCAAAGGCCAAAGCTGGGCGTGGTGGTGCACACTTGTAATCCCAACATTTGGGAGGCTAAGACTAGAGAAGCCAGGTTTGCGGCACTCCGCAACTTGGGGAGACCCCGTTTCAAAATAAAGAATAAAAAATAGGGCTGGGGGTGTATAGCTCAGAGGTAGAATGCCCCTGGGTTCAGTCCCCAGTACCACAAAAAAAAAAAAAAAAAAAAAAAAATCCAACTGGCAAAAATGAAAACAAAACAAAAGGCAAAGCTGGGATCAGCATAGGCGCCCAGGCCAGTGGCGGTGTCAGTGCAACACCGGTGAACACACATCAGTGTGAACTTCTGCAAGGCAATTTGTAAATGTGTACACAGAACCTTAAGAACACTCCCTCCTTCATTACTCAGGAATTCCTACAGAAATTCACCCTGACATTAAAATATGTGCATAAAGACCTCTATGAAGAATGTTCACTGAAGCATTATATTTATATGGTGAAAATTTGAAAGATACATTAAGTATAAAATAATAAGAAACTTGTAAATAGATTATGTATAAATGGCCATTCAAGACTGTTTTAAAAGAATATTTGATGGTGTGAGGAAGTGCCTACATAAATTACCAGATTATATAACATTATGTAACATTTTTGTTTTAATTTTGTTAAAAAAAAATCAAACTCCAAGATAACTCATAATCTCTGAGCAGATCAAAGACAAGACAGCTGCCTACCAAAATGTCACCAGTGTTTGCCTTTAGGAGTGAGAATGCAAGTAACTTTTCCTTTCCTCGTTATTCTTTTCTATATTTTACAGAATTTTCTATAATAAAGTTGTATTATTTTTATAATCAGAGAAAAACAACAAATGTTTTAAAGTCTTTGGTGACATTTCTGCCAGGACTCAGTGCAGCCTGGGGCCGCCCCAATATCTCCCACGCGTCTTAACCCTACTCTCACACCTGTGGCTTTGCACCACACCTGCACAAAGGTGTCTTTGCCCCTAGTTCTCTGCCAGAGCTGTCTGTCTCACATGCGTTTGTAATGCAGTTGTTTCAATTTGGAATACATTTGTTGCATGGTGGCTGGGTCCCGGGTCCCTCACTGAGCTCAGCCCACTTCCCCTCCCTTTATTCCCAATCCCCCCACGTGGCTGGACTGAAGTTCTAGATTGCGTGAGACACTGGCTACTGGCTGCTCAGGACATGAAGGGGCTAGAGCCAGGGTCCTGGTTTGGATCCTCATATCCCCCCAAAGTCCATGTGTTGAAAGCCGTGCCCAGCTCACGGCACTCCTGGGCGGCGGTGGAACCATTAGGAATCGGGGCCAAGCTAAAGGACGTCAGGTCGCTGGGGCGTACCCTGGGAGGGGCTATTGGAACGCCAGCAGCCTTCTCTCTCTCTCTCTTTGCCTGAAAGCCAGCGGAGCCTGTATTTTCCCTCTAGGGTCTTATCTTCTCTCCCCCTCATCGTTTGGCCCTGAGCCCCACTTACCGGCTGGCCAGACCCAGGGCTGGAGCAGAAGATGGTGTACTTGCGGATCACCCCATTGGGCTTGGTCGGGGGGAGCCAAGACACGACCACACTGCTAGCTGATGAAGGGACAGCTTTGATGCCTGCGGGGGGACCTGGAACTGAGCAGGGAGAAGGCCTGGTCAATTCAGGGAAAGGAGGAGTTCAGCCTTTGGGAAACGGAGAGAAAGGGAGAGTGAGGCAGATGGAGCAGGGAGAGCTTCCTGGAGGGGCAGCCTCAAGCTGCGGTTTGAAGGGGGAGCGCTGAACACCTCAAAGGGATGGGAGGAGAAGGGACCCAGAGTGGCCAGCTTCAGAAATGGCCAAACCAAGGACTAAGGTAAAGCAGAGGGGAACAGAACCGTGAGGAATTCGTCTTGAACCCTCTGACTTTAGCCCCTGTCCCTACGATGCCCTTATTAGCTACAGGCCTGTCTCCAGGAAAACCTCACACTCCTGCCACTCATTTGCTCTTTTGGCCTGTGAGAGCCTGAGGCTGGGCCACGGCCTGTTTCCTGCCCGAGCCCAGGGGGCTCTCGGGCACAGGCTGGGCCCCTTCTGTCTTCAGGAAGGGAAGTCTACCTTGGAAGCGACTAGGTTATGCGTCCTAGATGGGTCCCAACGCCCCTGCCCCATCTCCAGGGAAGCAGGGGTTCCGCTTGCGAGGCCAGAAGCTGCCCGCTCTGGTCTGCTCCCACCCTCTTCCCTTCTAGGGACTTTTATGCTCCTCTGGGGCTGGTAATAGTTCTCAGTTAGTCCATCTAAACGATGAGAGAGATAGCCACCCCGAAGGGTTGTGGGGAGAATTAGGTGCTAGTCAGCACAAGGTGCCTGCCATGTAGAAGACCTCATCAGTTCTAAGGATTCTTTCTTTTGCCTCCTTTCTGGCCCTCAGCGTGTAGCACCTACCTCAATAGTGTTCTCCACCTCTAGGAAACGGGGGCTGGGCTAAATAACTACACACAGCATCGCCATCCACACGGGGCCTGAGCCCAGAAGCGGGGAGGCCTCCGTGACCCTCCTCCCTGCTCCCGCCTCTCTCACTGTGCCGGGGTCTCCACAGTCGAGGGTCTAAGGACGACTGCTGGGGGAAGGTGCTGACCGTAGAGTCCTGTCTTGTCTCTCTTTGCATACTTTCCCCCCTCATTAGTTATTAGTTACTGAGAGCAGTGTGTTAAACATCTACCAGGGTTGTGAATTTGTTTTTTCTTGCAGTTCCTCAGTTTTTGTTTTCGTATATTTTGAAGTTATGTTATTAGGTTCATGCAAATTTAGGGCTGTTTTATTTACCTAGTAAATTGGATCTTTTATCATAACAAAGTATCCTTCTTTATACCAATAATGTTTTTGCATTAAAATATACTATGATATTAATATTCTAGTTTCTTTAAGAAGTTTTCAGAGTATTTTTTGTTTTTTTTTCCCATAATTTCATGTTGAATTTTTTTTACCTTTATGTTTTAGATATCTTCTGTATATAGCATATGTTTGGATCTTGGTTTTTGCTAGCCCATATGACAATCTTCATCTTTTAATTGAAGAATCTAGTCAATTTATCTTTAATGCCGTTACTGATATATTTGAGTTTAAACATGCCATTTTACTAAGTATTTTCTATTTGTTCCACCTATTTTGTTTTGTTTCCTTTTGTGCCTTCTTTTGGATTGTTGTGTCTAGCATACTATAAAAAAATAATGAGGACAACATGAACAAAAGTTATCATGAGAGAGAGAGAGAGAGAGAGAGAGAGAGAGAGAGAGAGATTGATGAAGAGAGAAGAAGCAAACTCAGACGGATTCCAAATGGGAAATTATCAAACATGGACTTTAAGATAATTATATTTGTCAGTCATGATGCAAAGCTGGGGAGGAGGGAAGCAGGTAGGACTCCTATCTGTCCTCCAGACGCTTGACCTACCACAGAACCTCCACCTCTCTGCCTGGACATCTGGTCTCCTCCCCCGCCCCTGCCTGTGTCCTGCAGGGATTACCTTCCTAAGACATAGGTCTAGTAATACTTCCTTCTCAGTTAAAGGTATCTAAAGTGTGTATCTTGTTTTATTTTTTGCAGGGCTGGGGCAGAACCCAGGGCCTCCTGCGTGCTATGCAAGCTCTCTCTCTCACTAAGCTGTATCCCCAGCCCTCAAGTATGTTAGACAACCAAGCTTGGTACTCAGAGGCCATGTGGCTCAGTATTCACAGGGGAAGGTGAGGAGTGGCCAAGAGGCTGTGTAGTTCAAGAACCGAGTCTAGCCAAGGTAGCCTGAAACTAAGCAAAGACTAAGGGCTTAGTAAATGAACTTGAATTTACATGTTTGCACTCTTTTTATTTCTTTTGCTCTTTTCTAAATTTCTTGAGTTTTTTTTCCCCCTTAGGAAAATTAAATCTTGAGAGCAGGGTGGGTCTGTGGGATCATGGTGCCCACAGATTAGGATAGTTGCCTGAGGTTCCACAGGATGGATTGCTCTCCATGCTACCCGATTACTAACTGTGATAACTTCCACCTGCAAATGGGGGAGCGTGGTGGAGCTGGGGCAGTTGCGGTGGACAGGCAGTGGTCTTGGCAGCCATAAAGGGACTACCATTTGCTAGTACCTGACATTTTATTTATTTATTTATTTATTTATTTATTTATACCCCCACCCCTATTTTTTTTCTTTATTTTGAAACAGGGTCTCACTAAGTTGCGGAGGGCCTCACTAAGTAGCTGAGGCTGGCCGTGAACCTGTGATCCTCCTGTCTCAGCCTCCCAAGTACTGGGATTACAAGTGTGCACCACCACGCCCCGGCTAGTACCTGATATTTTAGAGGGGACTTTACAGAGATCTTGCTTCTTACAACTTGCCAGCACCACTCTCCCCATCTTATGACAAGGAAACTGAGGTGCAGAAAGGTTAAGTGACTTGCCATCTAGGACAGGGCTGGGAAGCTCTTCTGCTGAATTTACCAGTGCCTCTCCATGCTGCAAAGCTGCCTCCTGCAGGCTGGCAGCAATGCCTCCTGGACCTGGATCCTGCAGGGCCCTGCAGGGCAGGGAGAGGCCCCTGGACCTCTGCGCTCCCTCATGGGCCTCATCTTGTCACATAGCTGCGTGGAGATGCTTATGGCTCTGGCTTGGCCAGAATAGGAGGCGGGAAGTCTAGGGACGCAGTTGTCCTTCAGTCGTCCTTCTCTAGGGGCAGGAAGGCGCCTGTGTCTTGCGGCCCCCCACACCTTGAGTAGACCAGTAGGACCAGGCCCTGGGCAGTATCTCAGCTTAGCCTCTACACTGGAGTAGATGGCTCGGCCCAGAGCTGTCCCAAGCAGCCTTGATGGGGGCTTAATGACAGGAAAAGAAGGGCAAGCAGGTTGGTAAATGCTGAGTTACTCAGAGCTTAGGGGCAGAAAGGGGCTGGTGTGGCTGAGAGCAGGAGATTAAGCAGACTGGAAGCCCGTCCAGTTCATCGTGTTGGGCTGCTCATTTTCCCCCATTACTCCTAGCCTGAGTTGCCTTCCCTCTCTCCGTATCTGACTCTTCCAGAGCCTTCTGCCAAACTGTACGGGCAGGCCCTGGTTCTCCACATCCCTTGAAGAAATTGAAGCTGAGCGAGAAGGAAGCCATTATGCCAACGACGGCTCCCATTTAAGAGCTCATGGCGCACCAGCAATGCTCCGTGTAAACAGACTCTTCTAAGAATAGAGTCTGGCTCTATTCACATTCAGTGGAGAAGCAACTAATGGATGCAGGTGGGTGGGTAGGGAACAGAGTGGACTGCCGGAAGCGGAATCCCAGAGTCTTATGCCAGGCGCATGTGCCCCTCCTGTCAGGATGGGGCCCCAGGAGGTGTGCTGCTCTGGCCCTGCTGCAAGTATGGCCTTCGCTTGACACTGGCCTTCCTGGGCTTCCCAGCCTCTCCTTCCTCTGCCCCGACCTCTGATTTTCCTCTGGTTCTGCCCCATGAGGAAGGGCTTTGAGATCACAGTGCTGGTGGAGGCTCACTCTGTTTACCCCTTGAAGGTCCAGGGTCCCGCCCATGCTGAACTGACTACCAGGCCCCTTGCCCAGGGTGTCGGGGTGGCACTCCTGCTCCCCACCGCCCCTAACTTCTGCATCTAGGCTGCACTGCAAAGGGAAGCAGATGCCACGAAAGGATACCCTTGAGGCGGGATGGGAAGAAAGGGTTTATCTGGTGGGTAAGGCGCCGAGATGTTGATAAACTGTCCTAGAACTTTTTGACATGGCTGTGGTCAGTGGTATGCTCCCCAAAGTGGACCCAAGTCCCCCGAACCACTCTACAGGACCCAAAGGGACAGGAGGTGGCTAGCACCCTGCTCTTCCCTCGCCCAAGGAGGGGCCGGGCGAGCCTGGGCAGCTCCAGGCCTGGACTCACCGTCCTCCTTGGTCTGGATGTAGAGCACGCCGCTGCGCACGCCGTCCCCGGCCTGCGTGTAGGCCAGCACCTGGACGCTGTAGTTGGTGAACTTCTCCATGCCCCGCAGCTCAACCCGCTCCCGCGTGGTGGTGATGTTCTGCATCTCGCCCCACTCTGCGGAGGCAAGTGGCCTCTGAGTGCCCTCTGCCCCAGGCCGCAGGGCTCCGTAAGTGGCCCCCTCGGGCCTGGCCTCGCCACCCCCCCCCGACCTTGCTCCAACCTCTACTGCTGCCTATCCTGCAGAACGCCTCCATCTTGCCATCACACGCCCCTCCTGCCCCTGTGAGGCCCCTCCACAAGAGAGCAGCTGGGTGACAGCTCCTTGCCCCCAGCCCCTCCGTGGCCCTGGGCGCTCCCTAGGCATCACGTTCTCCTGCAGGTGGCACACGGAGGCTTCGGGTGCCTCCCCGCCTCTGGATGCTCCCTGACCTCTCGGGGTGAGGGCTAAGTGACCCATGTGGTCTCTTCCAGCCATTCCCAGCCTGGAGGACCTGGGCAAGGCTGGTGCTACCGGTGGCCGCAGGGGAGAAGGGCCAGGGCACTTGACAAGCTCTGCCAGGGAACCTCTTCGAGGCTCAGAGGAAGGGCTTGGAGGGAGAGAGAATCCCGGGAGGGCCGGGGTCACTGAAGAAGGAAGAGTGGCAGGCTGCAGAGCTTCCCGCTGCTGCAGCTGGGCTTTCCAAAAGTCGGGCCTCAGGGAGGTGGAGGGCAATGGCCAGCCAGGGCCCAGGATGCATGGCCGGCATGAGGGGGCGCCAGCAGGGCAGGGGCATCTCAGAGACCTGGTCATTGGAAGCGAGGCCGACTGTCCAAGACTGCACCAAAGACCAGAGGAGAGGGCAGGGCAGCCGACAGCGCAGTGGTCTCTGGCGATCAGAAGGGCCAATGCCCTCCTTGGGGGCATGCTGGGGTAGCCTGCCGCCTTAGGAAAGAAGAGCCAAGTTTTGCAGAATGGGAACCAGCCCTCATGTGGCTGGGCGCAGAGGCCTGGGATCTCCCAGAGAGAGAACTTGGAGGGACCTCAGGAGGCCTCCAGAGACCAAGCCTGAGCAGGAGGCCTGGGAGCTCACGCAGGAAATACCAGGGGAGATGTGTCTGGGCAGAGCGGACTCCAGGTGGGGAGGGGACAGTAGTGACCTGTAGAGAAGGCCGTAAGCGGGATTCCCAGGTCCTCTGGAAAAAAAGGGAGGGGTTGCGAGGCAGAAGACTCAGAACCTGGGAGGCCGACCCCTTTCAAAGTGCTCTGTCGAGGTGTATATGGGGAACACTTGCATGGCCGGGGGTGCTGGGCCTTTGGTTCATGGGGGCCACAGACTTTCTGGGGTTGCATGAGGGCCCCCAAGGAAGGGAGGGACCTGGAAGGCTGGCTGTCCACAGGGCTTCTCTTCTGACCTGCCCCCTCCTCCACTGTGCTCTGTGTGGGAAGCTCCCGCCACACCCTCCTGGCTGCTTGGCTCAGCTGCTGGTCAAGGGGAGGCACCCTAGCTTCTGGTCACCCTGCTTCCTCTCTTGCCCTTCAGGCCTGGTGGCGATGGCCCCCTGGGTGCTAGCCAGGCTGTCCACCCCCCTCCCCACGCCACTCAAAGTAGCCCCTTGCAAAACTCTTAGTTCTGAGGGTGCTGGTTGCTCTCCACACGGGCCCTGATTAAGGAGGCCATGAAGACCTAACATGGATACCTTCAATTAGAAAAGCGAATGTTCCTCCTCATGTCCGGAGCAACTGCACAGCTGCCGTCCAGGGGAGCAGGGTGTCTCCCTCCCACCCAGCTGAGAGGTGGCCTGTGCGTGCCACCCTTGGCTCTGGCCCCAAGATAACTCCGGTATGTGAGACAGGTCCCTACTCACTCCCTCACTGTCCCCAGAGCCGTCTTCTCTTCTGTGGCCTCCACACCGGGGGAGGAGGGGGTGTGTCCCCTTCGTGCACCCTGGGAAGGTGCTGAGCCCTCACCCTGCCTGGAAGCAAGCCTCCACCCACCGGCCCACAGACGCACCCCCATCGATGTAGAGTGACCAGAAGATGACCCGGTAGCCTTTGAGGACGCCGTTGAGAGTGCTTCTCGGGGGCTCCGACCAGGAAATGACAGCCACGTCAGAAGTGATGGACAGGGCCCGGACGTTCTCTGGTGGCTGGCTGGGCACTGCACGGGGTGGGAGAGAAGCCAGGGTCCAGCCAGTCAGGCATAGGAGTGACAGTGTGCAGGCCTGTCCCAGGCTGGGCCCTGCTGGACAAGCGCAGGGGCCTCCTGACTCGGCAAGCAGGAGTCTGAGGCTGGACTGGTTAGACATTTTTCTGATAGGGCTTCTTGCTCCCTGGGCAGTGGCTCCTGGCTCTGGCTAAACCTGGGAAAGGTGGTGGACTCCAGGTACAGCCCTGGGAACTCATCAGTGGCCACCACAGCTGGGGTCCTGCCTCTGCTGGATGCTACAGAACCTGGAAGACACTGAGGTCACCCCCGAGGCATCTGTGAATCAGTGTCTCATCTGATGCCTGCCTGCCCCTGTGTCCTCTGAGCAAGGGTCCAGCCCAGCCCTGGCCCTTGGAACTCTGGGTCCTGGTGCCAAACTGAAGGGAAGGCAAAGAAGGGAAGGGGATCTCATGTAAGCTCAGTGTGGGGAGAAGAGTTCCCACAGAGACACCAGGGCTTCTGGGACCATGACCCCTGCCCTGGCCTTGCCCAGGAACACGCTGATGTGCTAGGGGCAATGGAGACCATTCTCTGAAACCGCGCAGGTGGACATGTGCCTCTCCCTCTGTGGGTTCCCTACACCGTGAGCTAAGCCTCGTCCTCAGTTGGCCTTTCCAGAGAGATCACCGGGATCCTGGTGCACTTTGGCTCAGGAGAACGTGGGTGCACTTCCTGCTGGCTTCTGAGGCCCCGGGGACAAAGGAAAGAGCAGGGCAGCACTGCTCAAACGGAGGAAGGAGGCACAGGCTGGAGAGAGGTAATTAGATCCCATTGCCCCACAAGAGGCAACTCTAATTTTTATGAGCATTTAAATGATAATACATCATCCTAACGATCCTCTTTGAGAATGATTATTGTTTCATATTACTTAGGTGTAAAAATATAAGCACCATGTAATTAGGGACCCAGTGTAATAAACTAATACAGATCGCCCGTTCGAACAAAATGAAGGTAATATAATTATGGAAAAGACACTCTTGCTAAGGCAGGGGCCCTTGAATACCCCAGGAGGAGTGCTAATATTGCCAGGAAACGATCAGGGTCTGACAGGCTAACGAGGGCCTTAATTAAGTATGAAAAACTGCTGAGCAAATGCCGTTGGAAACTTTCTTCCCCTCTCCTCCTTGGTTTTGAACAGGACTCTGTACCTACGCCCATCTCACCCTGTTGGGGGTTCCAGGGGCCCTGGGGCCAGGTAGGAGGCAGACAGAGGTGCATCCCAGGGGGCTGGAGGGAGAGCTGGCCTGGGCTCAAGCCGCTGTCCTCTGCACAGACCTTCTGGGGATGTCACATTCACAGCTGCAGCCCCCTGCACTCAGCCTTGCTCCCAAGCACAGCTGGCACGGGGCAAAGTAGAAAGAGTATGGGACGTGGCGTTGGGCGTGGACTCTGACTCCAACTTTGCTATTGGCTAGCTAGGTTATTCTCGACAGGTCACTTCAATGGTCCAGCAGCATTGGCATACTGGAGGAACTTACTAGAAATTTAGATTCTTGGGCCAGCTCAGACCGGCAGCCGCAGAACTCGGGGGCGGAATGGGCCCGGCAATCTGTTTAACAGCCCCCAGGCATTCTGGGGGAGGCTTGGGTTTGGGGGCGACTGCGTTAGGGTACCACTTGGATAAATGCAGTTGGTGCCAAGAGGTGAGAAGTGGATGTTTCTGAACTCAGCCGGGTCTGCAGCCAGCACCTTGAGGTGAAGGTGTTGGGGGGCTGGGCACAGCTTGGCTTTCCACCCCCAGGCTCTCTGTACCTCTCTTCTGGGGGCCCTTCTCCTTCCTTCCAGTCTCCCCTTTTCTCAGCTGCCCGGTGCTCTGGGGCAGTTACAGTCTGCCCCATCCCAAAGCCCAGCTTTGCTCCAGAACAATGAGATGAGAATCCCTGGGGATAGAGCCTGGGCAGCTGTATTTTTTTTTTTTTTTTTTCGGTACTAGGGATTGAACTCAGGGGCATTCTACCTCTGAGCTATACCACCAGCCCTATTTTTTATTCTTTATTTTGAAACAGGGTCTCACTAAGTGCCTCACTAGGTAGCTGAGGCTGGCCGTGAACCCGGATCCTCTGGTCTCAGCCTCCCGGATGCTGGGAGCCACCACGCCCGGCTGGCATCTGTATTTTGAAAGCTGCTAGATTATTCCAACTTGTACCAAAGCTGGGAAAAGCTGTGTGCTTTCAAGTGCTTCCCACCTCACTCATCCTCCCTCTGAAGGGGCTGACTTTCCAGACAGGAGGAGTGGGAGAGGGCACGGTATAGCTAAAGGAATGATTCTCTAATGCTGGAACGCTCACATTCTGTGAGATCAATGGGGCGATGGCCTTATGTTTTCCAGAAGTTGGTTTCCTCACTCTTTTGTGGGCAGGTGGGCAGGCTTAGGGCCCATGACAGGTTTTACACACAGATCCCAATTTTGGGTTTGGGCATCATGAAAGAAACTTGGAAAAATACTCTCTGCTTCTTTGCTCTGCTCTTTGGGGGGCTGTGGCCATGCTGGCCCCGCCCCTGGGTGATGGGGCTGCTTGTCTCCTGTCTCGACCTGGTGTGATTTCAGGTGTTGTTGCCATCGTCCCTTGGAAAGCAGGTGCAGCCCCGCTTCCTCCCAACCCCCACTCCTCTAAGCAATGAGGCCCCTTAGTTTATTAATCAGAATGTGGGGTCCTCTCTAATTATTTGATTATTTTAAAAAACTGTGCTCTAAATCCTTTGCCACATAGGTGTTGAGATTTCTTAATTCCATAGTCTCATCTCAGTCCCCCAAACAGGAGGGGACAGGTTTTACCCTCAAGACACAACAGTTACTTGGCTTCTGCCCTTTCCCCAAGAGGCTGTGAAGGAAGAGAAACGTAGGGGAAAGGACGAGAGAGAGAGAGAGAGAGAGAGAGAGAGAGAGAGAGAGAGAGAGATATGAAGGGCCAGAAAGGGGGAAGGAGACACCTTGTGTCTGAGGACAGACTGTGCTCAGCCAGGCTGACAGGTCCACAGGCCAGCCAAGGTCAGAGCCCCAGCAAGCGGCAGGAGGAGCCGGCCAGTTGGCCCTGTAGCCAAGTGGACCAAGTCCACTTGAGAAGCCAGTGAGTGAGAGGAGATGGGTGTGGGTCTGGGGAGCCCAAGAGGCCCCAGGAGTGATGGAAGCGCCGCCTGCCCTCGTGGGTGGTGCCTGGACCAGGATCTGCATCCCCGCCTCTCCCACCCTTACCGTCCTCCAAGGTGGTGGCATTAATCTCGCTGGAAGACGGTCCCGTGCCAGCCCGATTGAAGGCCTGGACCACCACCCCATACTGGGCGAACTTCTTGAGATTGTCCAGGGTGTAGACTTCGCCGTCCCCTGTGGCCTTCATCTCCACGATGCTGTACTGCCCGTTGCTGCCGGGGCTGTTCTCTCGGTAGCCGATCTGGTAGCCCCGGATGACGCCATTCTGCAGCTCCTTCTTGGGTGCCTGTGGGCATGGGGAGGGCCACGGACACTCTGAGATGATACCCTTAAAAACATGGCCAGGTCATAATGTTCCCCTGTGCCCAACCCTTCAAAGGCTACTGTCTTGGAATAAAAGTCCGGGTCCTAAGCCAGGCATGGTGGCACATGCCTGTAATCCTAGTACTTGAGAGGCTGAGACAGGAGAATCTCAGGTTTGAAGACAGCCTCAGCAAATAGTGAGACTCTCACCAACCTAGTGAGACAGTTTCCAACCAAAAAATAAAACAGGGCTGGGATGTAGCCCGGAGGTAGAATGTCTCTGGGTTTTATCCCTAGTAACACACACACACACACACACACACACACACACACACACACACACACACACACTCATCCTTGTAATGGCTGCCCAGCCCTTTGCCCTTTGCCCTTTGCCCCCTGGTGCCCTTTTGCCCCTCAGATCCATCTCCTCTCCCTGGCTCCACTCGCAGCCTGCTGCCTCCGCTCACAGCAGGCTCACTCCCGCCTTCTTTCTTGACTGTCCACCTGCCGCTCCTCCCCTCAGGTGCCGTCCTTCTGAGGCCTCCCCCAGCCCCTTGGGTGGGTTGTTCCTGGCCTCTGCCCAGCACTCCTGGTTTCCCTTCCTGGCTTCCTCTTCTACCATAGCACAGCTGACGTTCTATAGATCCTACTCATGTCTGGCTATCTGCCCCCAGAGAGGAAACACCATGAGGAGGAGTGTTTTCTATTATGTTTACTGCTGCGTCTTAGAGTCCAGAGTGGTCCAGTGCACAGAAGGCCCCAACATGTCCTTATGAATGAGAGAATGGACGTGTGAGTAGAGGTATCGTTTGGCATGGCTCAGGGCCTGCGAGAGTTGCAACTGCAGACAAAAGTTATAGGAAGAAGAGGGAGGTAAACGATGAGTCTGAATAGAAGAAAGTATCCAGCTAGGTGTCAGGAGGCTGAGGCAAGAGGATGGCAAGTTTGAGGCCAGCTTGAGCAACTTAGGGAGACCCTGTCTCAAAATAAAATAAAAAAAAGGGCTGGGGATGTAGCTTAGTAGAACTTGCCTAATATGAGCAAGGCCCTGGGTTCAGTCTCCAGTACAGGAAGGAAGGAAGGAAGGAAGGAAGGAAGGAAGGAAGGAAGGAAAGAAGACCTCTAGCTGGGTGTGATGGTGCACACATGTAATCCCAGTACTTGGGAGGCTGAGACAGGAGGATTGTAGGTTGGGGGACAGCCTTAGCAACTTAGTGAGACCCTGTTTCAAAATAAAAATAAGATGGGCTGGGAGTGTGGCTCAGAGGTAAAATGCCCTGGGTTCAATCCACAGTATTCAGTAAGTAAGTAAGTAAGTAAGTAAGTAAGTAAGTAAGTAAGTAAGTAAGTAAATAAATGGGCTGGGGGTATAGCTCTGAGGTAGAATGTCCCTGGGTTCAAGCACCAGTAAAACACACACATACACACACACACAATAAATAAATAAATAAAATAAATAAATAAATAAATAAATAAATAAGGGGAGAGAGAGAAAGACACAGAGAGAGAGAGAGAGAGAGAGAGAGAGAGAGAGAGAGAGAGAGAGAGAGAGAGAGAGAAAGAGAAGGAGTGTCCAAAAATCCCACTCCACACCCACTAGGATGGCCATTACTAAAAAAAAACGTAGAAAGGATGTGTAGAAATTGGAATGCTTTATGTTCTCCTTAATATGCAGATGCTAGGGAGAAGATGGGGCATAAGAGGGTCTCCTGATGAAAAAGGAGAAACCCTAGATAAGCAAAGAAGTCGACTTAACTGAAGGGGATGGACATGGATGGGGCTGGGGGCACCCTAATGCACATGCTGTACTTTCACAAACATATCAAAGTCAATCACTAAACTGAACTTGAGAAGGAGGGAGGGCAAGGGAGTGGGGCGGGAATTGGGGAAGGGTTAAATGAGAAGTGTGCGTATATATGCCTTTATCAGCTTGTACCTAACAAAGATGTATGATTACAATGCACCAATTATTATGTTTTTAAAAAGTCAAAACTGAAAAAAAAAAGAAAGAAATTGGAATGCTTGAACATTGCTGGTGGGAATGTTAAATGGCACAGCCATTTAGCAGTCTGGCAGTTCCTCAAGAGGTTAAATGAACAACCATGCAATCCTATTTCTGGGTATATTCAAAAGATCTGAAAGCAGAGCCGGGCGTGGTGGCGCACGCTTGTAATCCCAGCATTCGGGAGGCTGAGACCGGAGGATCCGGGTTCGCGGCCAGCATCAGCTACCTAGTGAGGCACTCCGCAACTTAGTGAGACTCGGTTTCAAAATAAAGAATAAAAAATAGGGCTGGCGGTGTAGCTCGGAGGTAGAATGCCCCTGAGTTCAATCCCCAGTACCGCAAAAAAAAAAAAAAAAAAAAAAAAAAAAAAAAAAAAAAAAAAAAAAAGATCTCCCATATTTGCAGAAGCTTTATTTAGAATACCTGGAAGGTGGAAGCAACCCGTGTCCACCGGCCGATGAATGGATGGACATGAAGTAGCAGGTATATGCAGTGGGAGACTATCCTTCCACAAGAGGAATGGAATTTGGACATTTGCTACAACATGGATGAACCTTGAAGACATTAGGCCAAGAGAAATAAGACAGCCGCCCACCCCAATGTGCTTACTACTCCTGAACCATCTCCTGAACGTGGTTGGAACTGTGACTTTTATACCCATTTTACTACAACTAAGAATACCCCCGAAACAAAGCATACTTGACCTTTGCTCAGCCCAGGCCTTCTGGGGACGCTGAGGCTGGAATGTCCCAGGCACAGTGACCGGGGCAGGTGGCTTTGGGGATGAGGGCTGAGGCCAGCCCCTAGGTTGAGGGACAGATACTGCTAGAACTCCAAGCTCAGAGGGGGCAGGTGGGAACAAAAGACTGATCCCAGAGGGCCAGACGTGAGTCTTTATATGTGAACTCAGTCAGACACAATCCATGCACACAGACACCTTGAGAAAAAACATTCGCACAAATATTCAGGGACACATAACAGTCCTACACATGACCCCCCCACCCACGCCACAGATGCTAATATTCATGTCCAGACCCAGGAGCACCATGTCCAGACCTACCAAAATAAGCATCCTAATCCACACACCTGCTCACAGCTGGACATGTTTAGACCAGAAACGGGCTCCTTTAGCCACTGGGCATGCCCATCTAAAAATTGAGACAGAACAGCCACCCAAGTGCATATAAAAGCAGCTTGAATCAGGGTTTTAAAGACAATGAAGTTAATTTAAAAATCCACCTTTTATTGTGAGATAAAAAACAATTAAGTTGGTAAAACAGCCTCACTTTTTTTTTTAAATTTTCAATGAATGTTTTAAATGAACTGCATATTTAGGCTCACTGTTAACTCAATAAAATGAAGTTTTAATTTAACATAATTGTTTTAAACTCACTAAATAGGTGTGTGTATGTTTAATTGGCTTGACTTTTGTTATTGCCTGAATAATGTTTCTCTCTGCGCTTGGGCAGGCCCCATGCTAGTTTGTAAGTGGGCATATCTCTCTCTGCATTTGGTCTGCCTCTGTGCACTTAGACACACAAACACATCACCTTGAAAAGCCTGGTGCCCTCGTCTTCACACCAATCCACGCTCTCATGGTACACGTGCATATAGCCAGACTACACACTTGGCATTTAAACATCGGTATACAGTGGGGCACATGCCTCAGACCCAGGGCTGTTACGCCTTGATATACAACTGTACACATGACCACTTCAGCAGAGCTTGATAGAGACCTTGAATAGGCATTCAGGCACGCCCTGACACACACACGCACACACACACACACACACACACACACACACACACACACGTGTACAGACCATGACAGATCCTTCCTCCCTCCCTCCTCTTTTGCGTCTCTCCCCTCCTCTGTCTCTCCCTCTCCTCCTCGACGTCCCCACCTCCCCAACACTCACAATCAGGATTTAAATCAATCTTAACAATATTTCTCTGAAGCATTAAGAAATCAATAGGGCTGATAGCAAATTTATGTCATAAAGCAGAGGTGATCCATCTTGTGGAAAGAGTCTTAAAATGAAGTGACTTATCTTTCAAGTGAATCTTTATTTTTCATTAATCTGTTTCTCGGTGTTAAAAAAAAATCCCCTGAGAAGTCAGTCCCCAAATTTATTGATCAACTGGTTCATTCTGAAGTTCTAACTTTCTAATCAATTTTATTTTTTCATTATGAGACTTTGGAGAAATAAATCTGATTCTAAATTTTTGTTGACCTCTGGGTCAGAGCTTTGTGGCCAAATGTCTCAGAGTTTTATGCAGTTGTTCACTCCCATCCCCTCCCAGTTCCTTCAGTGTATTCCCAGGAAATGGGTCCAGAGCTGAGATGCAGATGCAATGCAGACTCTGGGCTTTACTTTGTTTCTAAGCAATGCCCTGAGGCCCAGATCTGAACCTAGAGGGGAGCTATGGCTCCAGGGATTTTCTAGGGCACCCAAGGAGGGCCTCTCCTTTCCCCCTGTTGAGATGGGAATGCTCCAAGAGCAAGGACTGTGCAGAGATGCTCTGTCCCAGCCCCTGTGTGGTGGGCTGTGGTGGGGAGACCAGGCTGGGGCTCTGGACTATGGTGTTTACATCCTACATCTGTCTTTACCTGAGCAACCGGGGCAAGTTGTCTCACATCTCTGCACCCTGTGGCCTCCTCTGATGGCGGGGAGGGCCAGAGGCATTTGTGCAAGGGCAGGGATGGAGAGACTGGAAGATACAGTGCACAGGGCAGCCATGGATTGCCTGCTGTCTGTGTGGAGGGAGAGGAGATAGGACTGGAGCTCTGTAAAAGCGTATCCCGGGGCACTGCTTTTTCCTTGCTCAGCTGCTGAGTCTCCCTAATGATCTCCTGAGTGACAGATGCTTCATCCTCTCCTACATCTCCCAGGTCTCAGCCTCTTGGAAAGGGCGGCATCCACTTCTCTCTGCCACTCCCCGCCCCAGAGGGAGGCCATCTTGATGCTATAGAGGGGGACTATGCACAAAATCAAATCCAGCTCCTCCCCCTCCTGACACACGCAGCTTGAGTACTGGCTGGTGTGGTGGGAGAACCCTCGCTGCCCCTCCTCACCCCAGGCAGTGCCAGATTCCCCATCCCAGGGGAGCAGAGACTGCTGGGGGCCCTGTTCTTTAGCTTCCGTTCCTGCTGCTAATCCCAAGCTTCACTGGGTTTAGTGAAAAATCAGGCTTGGCATTATGTGAAACCAGAGACCAGCCAGTCTGCTGGGGCTGCTTTCTTGGTTGGAGGAGGGAGGAGACAGGATGACATGTCACTTACCTTCCAGGTCACCTGGATGCTCTGGGAGGTCACTGGCTGCAAGGTGACATCCATGGGGGGTCCATCAGGAGCTGGGGTGCAGAAGAAGCGTCATTATGAATCAGGTCCTGGCAAAGGACAGAATCCCGTGTCCTTGGGTACATCCTCCTGATCAGGAGGACTGTGGGGAGGAGGGAGATGCTCACATACTGATGGCAGAGAAACTCGGCTCAGGCCCCTTGCTGGTAACTGACTAGCAGCAGCTGTTACACTCGTTTTCACTGTATGACTATTTGTAAAATTTCACAGATATGTTTTATGAACTTTCTGCAGTATTTTGTTTCACAATAACGAGTAGGAGAACATAGAGCAAGAGAAGTCTTGCCTAAATTGTGTGTGTGTGTGTGTGTGTGTGTGTGTGTGTGTGTGTGTGTGTGTGTGTGTTACTGGGGATAGAACCCAGGGTCATTCTACCTCCAAGATATCCCCCCAGCCCTATTTTATGTTTTATTTTGAAACAGGATCTCAGTAAGCAGAGGGCCTCACTAAGTCTCAGTAAGCACAGGGCCTGTGATCCTTCTGTCTTAGCTTGCCAAGTACTGGTGTCCCCACCATGCCCAGCTCTACATTTTTATTAAAATTTCATGACAAAGGCCACAGAAAATGATCCAGGGGACCAGGACCCCATCCTAAGCAGATGCAACTCATCTGTGTTTTCCAGATGGGCTGGGGCTAAGGGAGCAGAGCGGAACCACAGACAGCTCCCCAAAGCTCAGGAGCCAGAGCCCATCTGGAAAAGGGTCAGGAAGCCAAACCGAACCAAAACCAAAATGAGCCTCCAATCATCCAGAGGCAGTTCTATAACGTACAACAGGCTCTCTTTTCTTCCCTCTTATTTTAATTTGTTATTTTTTGTGGCATGGGGGATAGAACCCAGGGCCTCACACCTGCCAGGCAAGCGCTACACCGAGCTGCAGGGTCTTGTTAAGTTGCTCAGGCTGGCCATCTTCCTCCTCAGCCTCTTGAGATCACAGGTGTGTGTCAATGCATCAGGCTCTTTCTGTCTAACCACAAGCTTGCTGCCAGTGGACCAGGCTTCGATGTCCCCGATCCCCATGGCCATGGGCAGGGGCAGGCATAGCACTCACCAGCCTCCTCAGTGCTGATGGTGAGCTCCTTGCTTGGGTCACTGCGGCCAATCTTGTTGAAGGAGTACATGCGGATGCTGTACACGGAGGCTGGGTGCAAGTCCACGATGTTGGCCTGATTGATGGTGGGGGAGATGTTGCGTGTGGACTGCTTGAAGTCCCAGGAATCTGCAAAGAAGACAACTATTTCAAAGTATAGCTGGGCAAACCACGACTCTTCCCCAGCATCGAGCACCCACCCATTCAGGTCTCAACCTGGATCCAGCTCACATAGGCTGCAGAGAGAGGATGTAACAAATTCTCAGGGAGTTTGTCCCATGAAGCTCCAGACTGGGAGAAGCCAGATTCTCTTTTGCCATGAGTGAGCTAACCCTCAGACAAGGGCAGACAAGATATTTCTCAAGGTTTCCTTCAAGATCACCATTTGCTTGCTATCCCTGAGGGTCTGATTGGTCAGTGCCCTTCTTCCCGGGTCCCTGACCACCTCAGTCACCTGTTCCACCTACAAGACATCTGATCCACTCAACCGTCTTTTGCAAAGGGGAAAGCCTGTCCTCTTCCCTCCTTCTTCTATGCGCTTCTGAATTCCTTTCCCTGTGCTCTGGTGAGGTGGTAGTTTGGAGTGTTACGTGTCAAGGTTAGAGGGGTCCAGATCAGGTACCAGAATGCCTAGCCCCAACTGTGCCCTCTTTCCTACTTTAGCAGGAAAAGAAAAGATCTCTGAGTCTTTCAGATCAGAGACCAACAAAGGTATTAACATATTCATGATCCATCCAAGAGGACTGGCAGTCCATTCCAGGGCTAATGTTTAGCAAAATTGTAGAACATGGAAAATACCAGATAAGTGCCGCTCAGGGATAGTGACTGTAAACATCCTGCATCTCAGAGGAATCCAGCCATTTCCTTAAGGTATGCTTGCTCTGCACTGACCAGGGGATTCCAGAGAAAAATGGGGAGGGGTTACAATGACACAGATGCTCAGCCGGTACCTTACAAACCCAGAATTCACAACCAGATGCCTCTTTGGCACTTTACTTTGGAAAAAAAAAAAAAAAGCAGAGTAAAAGGAAACAACTGGATAGTAGGGCTTAAATATGTTCCCAGGGCATGTCCGGGAACATATTTAAATCCACGGTGGAGTATCTTGAAAAATTCTCAATAGAAAAGATTAAATTGAATTCACTACAGTTTAATTCCTAAAGCAGGAAAGGAGGCTAGAATATTCTAGACAGATTTTTAAGAAGATTTTTTTAAACTAATGCCTAATAAATAGGGAATCCTATTTCTCCCCAATTCTGGTTAACTGAGCTCTTGAAGCTTTATGAAACACCAACTCCAGCTTTTCAGGCTTGACATCTGTGGAGGGCACTGGCCCAGCCCCCATCTGTAATTTTGCATTTAATTCTTTGGTTGCATGAGCCAAAGGAACAAAATGGCAGGCTGTTGATGCTCAGGAACATTATTTTCTTCTTGTCTATGAAAACAGCGCAGCTGCTTAGAAAGTCACTCTGCAGTTGACAGACTTAGCCAGAATTGCCGATCTGCAGCCTCCTACCTGCTGTGGCCACCTCTTTGGTTGGGATGGAGCTGGCTAGCAACGTGCAGGCAGGTGCTCACTTCTCTCTGTGGCATTCTGGGAGCTAGTGCCAGCGCATAAATCACATTTGATTTCCCATGTTATAGGAGAGGGAGAGTGATCAGAAGTCAGTGCATTTATTTTTGATGAGTGCGGGCAGAGGGAGGAGGCTCATGTGATGTGTCTGAAAACAGAGAGACTGAGGGGAAGAGGCAGTAACATTTGCCAGAACCTGCAATGTGCCAGGTGCAGTGGTGGACAACTTGAATGTTTGCCACGTACCCCTCCCAGCCTCGCATGACCTCAGCGCTGCGCCTCTATGGTCTGGGTGACCTCTCTATCACCAAGCCCGGTCCATCACTGGACCTCTTGGGTGTATACAATGCCTGGACCTCTCCTTTTATCTTGAGACCCTCCTCCCTTGACTTCCTAATAAAACTGTTTTCACTCCTCTCTTGGGTAAGTTTTCTCTGCCTCTTCGCAGCTGCATACCATCGATGGCTGGAGATCTTCTGGGTTCTATCCTTGCTTCTTCCTCTCTGCGCCATATGCTTTCCCACCCATCTTCAAACACCTAATTCCTGCATCACCCTCTGGCCCAGATTTCTCCCCTGAACCCCAACTCCTGATAGCCAACGATTCATTTGATGTCTCTTCTTGGAGGTTTCAAAGGCACCTCAAACTCAGCACGTCCAAGACCATGTGCCCTTATCAACCCAGCTCCTTCCTACACCACATGGGCAGCAAGCTAGGTATGGTGGTGAACTCTCCCTTGTCTCTTCTTTGCTATAACGCATCCGATAGCTTTTGTGTCTCATCCTTCCTCCAGGCTGAGCCACTGTCCTCTTTCACTTGGATCAGAGGGATAACCACCTGGCAGCATCCACTGTGGCCCTGCCCCCACCCATCTGCTCTGCACACCGAGGCCAGCATTCTTTCTGCAAGTATGATGGAGCCCCTTTCATGGGGCTAGCACTCTACCTGACACTGAGAGGGGTTCTCCCCAAACACAAATCTGATGCTGTCATCGTGGCATAAAAGTCCTCTGTACTCATCCCTTGCTGTTAGGACAAAGGCAGAATTGAGTGACATGATGGAAGACCTGCAGCACATGGCCAGACACCCCTTTCCCGTCTTTCCCCACTACTATTCTGAACTCTACAGCGTTTAGCACTGTCTCTGTTACACAGGATCTCCTGTGAGGAGGGCTCACTGTTCCAGTGGCACCAGCCAAGGAGTCGGGAAGCACCGTGGAGGCAGGAGCCATATCTAAAGCAACGGTCCACTGCAAGTGCCTGGCACTTCAAACTAGTTGTTGGTCTTAAATCAGAGTCACATTTTTTGTCCTCCACTTTGAACTAGGAATTCTTCTGCATTTTGTAGTCATGCCAGACACACTTTATCTTTCTTTCCTTGCCTCGACTGCCAATCGCAGGGAAGCATGGTAGGAGGTCTCCTGGAGTGTGGCTCATTTTTCTCCCCCTGCTTTTTGTCAGCAGTTTGTGGGTGGATTTGACCTTGTGTTCGCCAATCATCTTTGATGTTGGTGTAAAACAGCCCTCTCCCCACAACCCTTCCCAGCTAATGCAGGAGTCAAGTCTGGAGGGCTCCAGATGATTTTCCAAACTTGATCACCCTGAACCTGAATCACTGCGCTTGGGGGCCCTGTTTTCTTCCCTTGCCAGCTCTCTCAGAGCACTGAGCTGGCTCTGGTGAATATGGTCTCTTTAAATATTCCCTTTTATACGAGCCTGGCTTTCCCAGATTAACATATTTCATTAAGGGCTCTCTCCTCTCTCCCTTTCTTCATCAAAGGGTTTATGATGCAAAGTATTCTTAAAAACTAACGATGTGGCGGGGGAGGTGTCAACACCTTCTGCTCCATGGGCTGCTTGCTGACAGGCTTGGAGTCTGATTTTCAGGAGACACAGCTCTGGTAGCAGGGATGCCCTGGTAGCTGCCAGTGCTGGGGAAACAAATCCATTCTGCACCTCAGATTCTCTCCTTGCCCCGTGGCTCCGTCCCCCATGGCATCTCTGCAGCACAGAGAAGAGGCTCCCTGGGCCACACGGCAGCCATGACATCTCAGCACCAGCCTCGTTCCTGCTTCCCCGCCATGCCAAGCCGGCTCCTCCAACAGGGCCAGCCCGGTGCCTGAGCCAGCCTTCTGGGCCTAAAGGACCTTTTCAGACAACCCACCCCTGCTCCTTGCTTGGCGAAGAGGGGCACAATGTAGTGTCTGCATTTTTAAATCTACACAGCGCCATCTGATAGATTTGTGTGGACGGTGCTATTTATCATTCAGCATTCATGTATTATTACTCTGCTGCCTGGGGCCTGGAGAAGCCGGCATGCGCAGGATGGCTTAGAAAGGGCAGACTCGGTAATTTCCCTGGAAAATTAGCATGATGAGCAACAAGGCAGAAAACCCAGGAAAAACACAGGGAGGACAAAGAAAGGGGTCGGGGGCAGACGGTCAGGGTCTAGGATAGGTGCCATCTGACCTGGGACAGGTTCCGACATGCCAGGCACTTCTCTACCTGTGATCTCTCCTCCTTAATCCTCACAATCACTCCCAGTGAATGAAGTGCCACTGTCTCTGGTTTATAAATAAAGAGATGTCTAAAGGTGTTCAGAGCTTGCCGGAGGCCACACAACTCCAACCCTCAGTCGGCCAGAGTCTTTGGCTTTGGAGAGAGTCTCATTCCGCTCTTCCGCAGGTGTGGGCAGGTGTACCGACACGCCACACGTGCATGGGTACACCCCTCCTCCCTTTGAGTCATCCTCCGGTTCCCTTGGATACCTTCCTCGGTCCTCATGTCACGTGCTTCGAGGTGTAGTACCCTTGATTGGATAGTGCTGTGTAATGGTTCTAAAAGTGCGTGCGTGCATGTGTGTGTGTGTGTGTGTGTGCGTGCACAGTGTGTGTTCTCACTCCAACTGCATTGTGCGCTCCAAGGACAACATTCTCCCCCCTGTTTCCTTCTCTTTCCCTGACACATGGCTGATGCATGATTCTGCAAAAAATAATATTGGCACTCTGTACATGTGGCTGACTGACAGACATATATATTCCAGTCTGCGAGTCCCACAGGACTCTAAATTGCCGCATGAGTTAGAAGAGGGAGAGGAGCTTGCATTTATTAAAAGCTTACGCTAGCCTCCTGCTAGCTGCTTTCTCTCTAATCCTGCACAAGGCCCCCAGGAGGTAGGCATTCTGCTCCCACTTTGCAGATGGAGAAGCTCTGCTGTCTCCAGTGACGAGCCGCTGCAGACTCACGAGCCTCCTGCTCCTAAATCCAAATGTGACAGGTCCCCAACTGGGTGGGCTGTTCTTGAGTTGTTCCCCTAAAGGTGGGGGAAAGACCAGCTGCCTTCTCAGGGCTCTGGATTCTGGCTGCTTCCTCCTCTTCCTCCTCCTCCTCTTCCTCCTCCTCCTCTTCCTCCTCCTCCTCCTCCTCTTCCTCCTCCTCCTCCTCCTCCTCCTCCTCCTTCTCCTTCTTCTCTTCCTCCTCCTCCTATATTGGGGAATGAATTCAGGGGCATTCTACCTCTGAGCTATACTCCCAGCCCCTTTTAACTTTGTATTATGAAACAGGGCCTGACTAAGTCACTGATGGTCTTACTAAGTTGCTGAGGCTGGCCTCAGACCTGCGAACCTCCAGTCTCATCCTGCAAGTACTGGGATTGCAGGCATGGACCACTGTGCACGTGGCTTGATTTCTTTCTTTACGGGTGCAAAGCCCTGTGGAAGGGAGTCTGAGCTGAGTTCTCAGCACCCCCTTCTCTGCCATTCCTGACTCTGGAGTTGGCCACCACACTTCCTCATCCTGCAGGGGAGCCAAGGTGATGGAGGGGGTGGGGAGACATGGACATGTGAGATAGCACCTTCCCTGTCTGCCTTTTCTCTGCATCGCAGCCCTCGGCCATGTGTGATGTTCTCAGCAGCTTCTGAGCAGCCCCAGGAAAGCTGTCTACACTTTAGGGTGGCCAGTGCAGGGGCAGCCGGGAGGGCAGCAATTACCAGGAGCAGAGGGGAGGGCTGAGATTTAAGCTACGAGCTGGTGCTGGTGGGGAGGGGTCAGGGGAGGGCTGAGGGCTCCAGATTCTTTCTGTTGAAGACCATTTTGAGAAGCTAACATAGGGTCATTGCACTGCAGGTGGAAGGCATGGATGGATCAGAATGAGGGGAGTTGCCTCCTCACTGCCTCGAAGCCATGCAGGGGCCTCTGGTGCCCTCTGTGCCCCACAACGTGGCTCCTGCTGACAGACACTGTGCACCCCATGTTCACCGCCCCACAGGGCCCCTCACAGCTGCTAGCCTGAGGGGATCCTGGGGAGAGTTCTGGGAACAGAAAGGGATCCAGATGTCTCCAGGGAGTCCTATGGCCCGTTGGCCCATTCTCAGGGACCGCCAGTCCTCTGACCTCCAAGCACTTGTGGTCCCAAGTGAGGGTACGATGCCCCCTAGAGGCGCCTGCAGCCTGGCTCAGCACTCTAAGCCACTTCAGAGTAGATCACCCTTGGGAACCTCCCGGCACAATCCTGGAGAAAGTGCTGGCACCCTTCCCCTGCCCGTTAACTGTGGCCGTGCCTGTGCCCTGGGTTTCCAGAAGCACCCTTCCCTTCAGAAGCCAGGTGCTTGTGCGCTGGGGATGCCTTAGCTGGGCTCTGTCCCAGCTGTCCCACCAGAGGACAGAGGCCACGTGTGTGCACAGGCGTGTGCTCGAGACCTAAGGGCCCGGCTTCGCACCCACCTGATTTGTTCTTGTACTCGATGTCGAAGCCTGTGATGATGCTGTTCCCATCGAATCGCTGGGTCCAGCGCAGGTTCATGCTCCGGGCCTTCACCTCCCGGATCTCCAGCTCGGGGGGGTCAGGGGGCTCTGGGGCATGGCAGGGGAGAGACAGAAGTGAGGCCAGCATCAGGGAGCTTGGCCTCTTGATAGCCCCTGGGAGTGAAGTCACTAGTGTGCCACTAGCGTGTCTCCAGGGATGTCACTGGAGCACTGGGGTTGGAGCAGGCCAGCAGCCAGGCTTGGTGTTCTGCCTGGGGCCGTTCCTTGGCCTGGAGGGGCAGACCCTTTGGCAGAGGTTTCTCAGAGCTGATGGCCCCTTGTAGAGCCCCACCTGCCCAACTTGAATTTCCCTTCCCAACCTCCTCCGGGGCGCAGGCCCAAGAACCAATCCCCACTCTGTTCCAGAGTCGGCAGTGGACTCCAGGGGCTGCAGCTTCTGCTCGGGGCTGCTTCTGATGTGTGCCTGTAAAGGTCCTATCTCCCTTCTCTGGGGATGCCCCCCACAAAGCCATTGCTATCACCCTCTGCCAGGGGCGAGAGCCTCTCCTGCTGCAGGCCGCCGGCAGGACGCACCTTGCACAGTGAGCTGGATCAAGCCCCGGTCCTCCCCGTAGGAGTTGATAGCATGGCAGCTGAAGAACACAGAGTCCCCACGGTCAGCTGGCTTGAGCTGGGAGACCAAACAGAAGAGCCATTTAGAGCTGGTGCTGAAGGGAACATGCAGGGTGTCACAGGCCGTGTTGTCCTGGGAGGGGGACTCATGGGGTCTTTGTCAAGGGTTTCTCTTCTCAGAGGGCCCTGGGGGCGGGGAGTGTAGAGGGACCTGTGCAGGAGGGAGCTAGGTCCCAAGGGGAGAGGAAGGAGGCTTCCCGGTGACTGAGGAGGGCGATTTCTGCAGGAAGGAGATTCCTGGGAGGAGGAAGAACCACACGGGCAGGTCCTCTGGGGGCAAGGCAGGGGCTCCCACACTCCCGATTGTCCTCATTTTGGTGCAAGTGCTGCAGCTGGCTCCCCACTCTCAGGACTGGGATTCCTGGGGCTGGGCGGGCACTCACCTTCAGTGTGGAGACCACCTCGTCCCCGTTGTCCCTGGTGGCGATGGCGTAGCGCATGATGCGGTCGGGGTCGATGACCGTGTCACCCTTCTCCCAGCGGATGATGATGGGGCGCTCTCCTCGAGCGGTGCAGTTCAGCTCCTTCTGGTGGCCCTTGATGGCGATGGTGGTGTTGGGGTGGGAGGTGATCATGGCTGGGACTGCGGGGACCGGAGGTGCAGGGCCGTGAGGGGCAGCCGGGCAGGGCCCCATCTGCCTTCCCTGCTCCCCTCTGCCTGCCCCCAGGACCTCCTGCAGCCCCTGGGCCCTGGTGATGTCTGCCAAATTGGTTTCAGAATTTTTCTTTTAATGCACAACATACATAGAATTAAAAGGAAAACTGGTTAAATAGAAATATGCCTATGCAAATATTAAAACCATTAAAAGCACACTTTGGGGTATCATATATCATATATATGTTCTTCTCTATTACTCTTTATGAAATAAGATCTATCAGTAGGTCCTACATCTGCGACCCATGTGGTGACAGTCACATGTACTGTTACTGTTGTGGTTTGTGGTTTATGTTCACAGTGGAAGGAAATACCAAATTTCAGTTAGAGGTTAGTGAAGAAAAGATGTAATTTCCTCCACCCAAATTCATGGATCGCACTGAAGCAGGCCTGCACGCCTCTGTGGCGGACTCCGGACCCCGGTCAGGACTCTGCTCAGAAGCTGAGCCTCCACTTGTCTGCACGGCGACCTTCGTCTACTCTCACATGTCCTTCCAACAGAACGCCACAGCGAGCTCTCGGGCACTGCAGCTAAGACCCTTCTGTGGTGCTAATGGGTCCCCGTCCCACTCTACCCTGACCCCTAACCCAAGAGGATCACCAGGAGACCACAAAGGCTCTGCTTGTGTGCCAGGAGACCCTTCCTGCTTCCTTGACAAGACGCCTGTCAACCAGGGCCCCCGGAGGCCCCAGTACCTGGGCTAGCAGCCCCAGGAGACATGTGGAAGCCCAGGAAGCCCTGTCTCCTTTTTTCTGCACAACTCCAACACGTGCTGAGCGCCTGGGACATCACGAGGACCGTGCCAAGTTTGGGGGTACACACAACAATGGGTCGGGGTCCTGGCCTCCTAGACAGAGGGGCCGGGCAGCATGAGTGGTGTTCCATGGCGCGTAGGGGAAACCCATGTAGCTGAGAAGGCATAGTCCACCAGTGCAGGCATGTTCAGTGAGACCTACTATGCTCCAGGCCTCCTGCTGGGATTTGGACTGACAGGAGCAAGGGGTAGTGATGTCAGGGGCTCACGCCACGGGGAGAATGGAGCACACCTGCGGTCAGGGAGGCAGTTTCCAGCGGGGGAAGTGCACTGTGTTCCCCAGGGCCTGGAATGGGAAGGCCAGAGGCCAGGGCACAGGAGCAGAGCCCAAAGGCAGCCATCCTCAGGGCAGGTCCCAGAAGTGAGTGGTCACATACGACGGAGGACCAGCCTGTCCTCCTCTGCTCTTGCCATTTTCGGGGAAAGCATACCTTTCAGAATACAGGCGCCCAGTGGCTCTCATGCTGGAGGGTTACCCAGGAGCCTACAAAAGTCAGGTGCTCCCGCCACCCCCGCTCAGGGGAGGAGCCCATCACTTGGGGACTGCAGAGCGGAGGCCCACCAGCCACAGTCCACCACTGGCCTGCTGGGCGCCAGTGCAAGTCCAGGTTCTCTGGCCCACCTTCGGGCACCGTGGCCCTGCTCTATTTCAGCGGCTGGCCCTTTCTCCTCTTTCCTTCCCAGTGTCCAGTTTTAAAAACCTCCTCAGATAAAGTTGTTCTCAGCAAACTCTCTAGGGACATCTGACTTTTATGAACAAATAAGCCGTTGGAGAAAGGAAGGAAGCCGCAGGACTGGAAGGGTGAGATCCGAGATGCCGGCCAGGGCAGGAGGGGACGTTCGGAACAGGTGTGGGGTGCAGGGGTGAAGTGAGGTTTCTGTCCCCCCTCCCCAGTTCACACCACGCCGCCAGCCACCTCCTTGCTGTCTCATCCTGTGGGGTTCGACGCCGCAGCCGGCTCTGGCCCCCGCCCTGGCACCAGTGTCTCAGCACATTCTCTGAGCCTGGATCACCAAATAATGAAGCAGATAAATTTTATAATACATAGCATTACACTAGGATGTACAATAAAATGTGAAAGACAAATAACGAGGTGCAAGTTCTAATGAAGAAAAAGCCTGCAGTCAGAGACATCCGAGTATGAATTATTGACTAAGGTTTTATACTCTCAAGGATGTGGGGAGGAATATTTTTCCATCAAAGATTTGCATAATTCACTCATATAAACCTGGGTGGAATATAGAGTGAGATTTTACGTCAACAAGTCAGGCCTTGCATCGTAGATGCCTCCATTTTATACCAGAGGATTGAAGTGCTGGGCTGCGGGGGAGGACCCGAGCTGTTTCTACTCTTCTGTTCCAGAGATGACAGATCAGAGGCATCTGGGCTCTGGGGTGGGCTGTCCTGAGGTTGGTCTGTCCTGTTCCTGGGAGGCTACTGCTGAGTTGTGCGTGTGAGTGCGTGCGTGTGTTTGTAAAGGAGGGCGGGCCGAGCCTCAGCACACAACAGAGTCTGAGAAAGGGAGAGGAAGGAAAGTTCCCTGGGTGGGAAGACTTCACAGCTCTGTACCAGGTGGATCTTTGCTCTGCCGTCCAAGCCGGGCAGCAGTAACCTGTCCAGGGCTGTGGGAGACGTGCAAAGGCACCCTCTGGTTGATGCGGGCTGGGGCCAGGAGGTAGAGTGGCCAGTGCAGCAGAGTCTCGGCTTTAGGCTCTACTCACTCCCCCAGGCCGTACACCTTGGAGCAGCGCACAACCTGTGTCTCCACACATGCCAATCCCCTTCAGAGAATTTGTCTTTCCAATCAGAGTCGTTCAGAGACAGACATGTGGGGGTAGACAGAGATGGCGGAGACCCCAGAGATCTTTGCCCTTACCCTACAAAACCAGCACACCTGGACCTGGGCCTGGGCCTGTCCCTTTGGTCCCCCACCTGCGGGCGGCCTGCTGTGGCGGTGAGCACAGCCCCGCACCCCCATGCGGCTTGGGGAGCCTGGAGGGCTCAGGGCTACAGCCTGGGCCCCTCTTCTACCACCACAGCTCTGTCAAGTTAACGTCTCTGTGCCCCGCAAAACAGTTGGAGAGGCAGGATGAGGGCTCGGGGTCCTGAGTTCCACTGCCCCCTGGCTTTCCTGCACCTCCTGTTCCCGGGAAAGCATAGATATGTCCATATGCACCAAACTGCTGGCTTAAGGTGACTTCCAGATGACAGCAGGGACTGGGCTTCAGGGCTAGGAGTGGGGGGACCTGTCAACTCAGGGCATGGGATACAGGAGACTTTAATGAGACACAACTTCTTTGCTTTCTGCCATGTGAATCAATAACAACCAGGGAAACCAGCTTCTCTTTATAAAGGTGGGTGCACATGCCTGCGGAGGCTGAGACAGGAGGATCATAGGTTCCAGGCCAGCCTTAACTTAGCGAGGTCTCAAAATAAAAAAGAAAATAGGGCTAGGGGTGTAGATTGGAGGTAGAATGTCCCTGGGTTCAATCCCCAGTACCACATATGCACCAAAAAAGGTGGGTTCAGGGCAGATGTCCTACTGACCTGGGAGCAGGCAGGGGCTTTCCAGGGGCGAGGGCAGCTCCCTTGAGGTGAGCTGGCGGTCCTCTAAGGCCTCCCTCGTGGAGTTCTGGGGGGAGGCCGGCCTGTGTTGTTTGAAACATTGCAGTCCAACGCCCACTAGGTCTTTGGCACGCAGTGGCCGTCCAGGACAGACTCGGTGGAGGGCGTAGAGGCATCCCGGAGACCTCTGGTCTGCCCTGGCAGCCCACGCAGTATGTGGACCTTCTCCTGGGTCCCGCCAGCGCTTAACTCTGCCCTGCACCTGCCCCTGTATCTGAGAGCCCAGAGCAGAACCACAGCGGAAGGAGGCTCCCGGCAGCGCGCCAGGGCGGGGAGAGCTTCGGGGGCTGCTGTGGCTCCAGCCACCGCCTCTAGGGCCGGCGGAAGTCCCGGGTTCCTCCTCTTGGCGTTGTCTTCTGGGCCTTGTTGGCAGGTGCTGGGGCAGGGGGAAGGCGGGGTGTTGGGGGGTGCAGGCCTTCCCAGGGAGCGGGCCAGGGGAGAGGAAATCAATTTCAGAAACAAGACAGTTGTCAGAATCCAACATAACTGGTTCCCGTCTGTGAAATTACTCACAGGCCAGCTCCTGTCACCCCCGAGGTCCTGCCCTGACCAGCTGCTATTTACATTTTAATTTGATGTGAGAGACTGATAGATTTTTAAAAGACCATGAGACAGCTCTGCTGCCTGGCTTGCCCCAGCAGCCCCACGGTTTATCATCAACCCGAGGCGTGGAAGTGACAAACTCAACACTGCCCGGGGATGACAAACCCTGGGCCCAGGTGGCCTCTCCCCTTCCTCTGGGACCCCATCCCCTGAGTGGGGGTGGGCTTGCCCCAAAGCACCATGCCTCCTCTGCAGGAAACTTCATTCTTATTAGGGAGGGGGTACAGCGTCTATTATCCCTGCCATTACCAATGAAGAAATGAAAGCTCAGAGAGCTTAAGCAATCTGTCCAAGGTCACACAGCTAGTGGCAAGGGGTCAAGCTCCAACCTCGGGGATTTGCCAGCTCCCTTTCCTTTAGTTTCAGTCCAGCCTTCTCCTACCTGGTTGTTTTCCCTTCTGCCCTGTGGATGACTCTTGGAAGGAATACAGAAGGAGGCTAAAACCTGGAGTGGCTGGGCTGGTGGGACGGAGGCCAGTCTGGGGCAAGGGCAGGGGCACTGGCTGATCCACTCCCTCTGTCTGTCTCCCTCCCCTCCTCGTGGTGACTGGAGCTCGGTCCTCCGGTCACCAGGGAGGGAGGCTTCAGTTAGAATGCCTGAGGAGAGGAGCGGGTGGGAAGGAGAGCAGGGAGGAAGCCGGAGGAGAACCCACAGCTTCGGGAGAGGCTCGGGGGAAGCCGGGCTCACGAGGGTCACGACAGTGTTCGCAGTGTGCAGAGGACCGCAAGGAGGGCTGGGCATGAGCCACTGCTCTGGGCTCTTCTGTGTACCCACTCAGTTAATCCTCACAATAAGCTGATTTTTCTTCCCACCTTCCCGACAGTGAAGCCAAGGCTTAGCAAACTGGATCCAAGGTGCAGAGCCAGTAGGGGCGGAGCCAGGCCCCCCAGGGCCTGGTCTTCCCTACACCCTGACCAGGTCGACCGAAGAGGCAGACAGTAGAGGGTCACGCCCTCTGGTCCTCCCTTGCCTCAGGCAGGATGGCCCAAGGCCAAGAGGACTGGAAGAAGGGTGGTGGCACGGTCTTGGTGTTCACCGTCCCCAAGGGAGGGACTCTGTTTTTTTCCAGGAAGTTCTTCTGGAAATCTAACTGAGATTTCCCCAGGAGTCTAATAGAGCTCTTTGCTAAGATGGATGCCTCAGCATGCTAAATTGTGTGTCTGGATGTCCTCTCCTTTCCCCTCTGGAAGAGGCTTTTCTCAGAAGCAGCAGGTGCCCTGAAGCCAGGGAGTTCTGCAAACCCACCGTGGCAGGGTGGAAGGCAGCCCCCGGGATTCCACAGAGCCAGCCGGGAAGGTGAGGGCCCTTGTTTCCCCAGCACCCCCGCCCCCCAGGCTGGTGTCTCTGCTCCTTGTTAATAACTTCCTGACAAGAGCGAAGCCCCACTGGGTGGTGCCAGATAAGCTGCCACAGAGGGGCATTGTGGGTCTGGGGGGACACACGAGCTCTGCTCAGCTGCAGGCCGGCAGCTCCAAGCTCCCCCTGGGAAGGGTGGTAAGCGGGGTCCCTTCTCTGGTATTTCTTTGTTCTTCTGTTTCAAAGAGCCCGAGCCTGGCGTTGTTAATTTGATTGCACACACCCTGCTTCTTGTCTCCCTTGATTAGCCAGGCTCCACCTGAAACATGAGATTAGCTCAAATTGCTTGGAAGCAATCAGTTTCGCCTCTGAGAGCCCGTGGGGAGGTGCCTGGGGAGCTGGGGGCCGTGGGACCCTAGCTCTGTTTCCGCTGGGGGGTGCCCCCGTCCGTGGGCCCTGGGCCTTACTTTGTCCAGCTATAGAATGGAGTCATCGCTTCCCCTTGGCTGCTGGCCAGGCAGTGTGAATGGGAGGGGTGCTCTTGATGGGGGTGGGGATGGGGTCCTCTAGCTCCCTGGGAATGTTGGGAAACCACTTATCGGACGCTTATCATGTGTACGCGCCATGGACCACGCTCGGGAGGAATGAGCTCTTCATTTCCAGCCCTGCGCAGCCCTGGGCTGTGGTGGGCTCCGAGATGAGGGAGCTGAATGAACACCAGGATCCTTTCAAAACACAAGGAGATGCAGCCATCTTTTTTTGTCTCTACTTCTGGGTCACGGCTCAGAACTCACTGGAGCTGTGGTGGGCAACCTTTCTCTGTAAAGGGACAGTCAATATTTTAGGCATCACAGATGCTCAGCTTTGCTGCGGCACCTCAGAAGCAGCCGCAGGCACACACAGAGGAGGACACGAAGCTTGGGGATGGCCCTGGGGTGGACATAGAGGGACGGTCTACAATCCAAGGGAAGCCATGGGCTTCTGGCAGCCACCCAAAGAGGCAGGAACCCTCCTTCCCTAGGGCCTTCAGCGGGAGAATGGCCTGCAGACACCTCCTCTCCCGCCCAGAACTGAGAGAGAATAAGCCTGTGGAGTTTTAAGCCACTTGGTTTGTGGGACTTTGTTACAGCAGCCAGGGGAAACTGAGGCAGGGGTTTGGTTCTCAGTGCACAGTGCCCAGGGTGGGCAGCTGCAGCCTCTCTGCATGGGGCTGGGGGGCTTCCCAAGGGATCAGGTTGTGTGGAATTTGCTGTGCCAGCACATGGGGACCTTGGCCCCTTTACACGCCCCACTCCCCAGGACCCTGGTTGGCAGGTGCAGTGGGGAGCCTGGCCTCTCTCCTGGCCTCTGTTTAGTGAAGTAGGAGTCAACATGTTGCTCCTTACTCCAGGAAGCCTGGGAATCAATAAGGCCAAAGAGCCAGCGGATAAGCATCACCATGGAAGCCTCATCGCAGCGCCTCATCTCCTCCCTTTTCCCTTCCCCAGGACCCGGGGAGCCCCCTCCTGTAGACAGTCTGCTGCCTTGGCATGGGCCAGCATGCCACCTTGAGGCTGGGCAGGTGAAGCTGACCAGTGACCGTCATCTGGAAAGAGGGACAGGCAATGGCCCCCAAATTCCACAGTTGCAGTGGACCAGCCTGACTCAGCTCGGGACCTCAACCCTACACCCCCATACCACTCAGCTTCCCTGCCGCCTTCCCCCACTGCGTGAGGTCCAGCAGAGGGTCTCTTTCCACTCCTCACCCACCCAGGGGCTCGTAGGGCCAAGGGGAGAGCCAAGGTGGTGAACTGTGACACTGGCTGTGGTTAGATCAGACCCATGGGCTGGGCCAGTCAGTCCCCAGCACGCTGCTGGGCCCACGTGGGTGGAGGTGAGAGTTCTCACACAGGGAGCTTCTGCTGCTGAGGAGACAGAACGCACCAACAGAGAACACTCAGGAAAATACCACGTCAGCTGTTTGTCCTCTCCAGGCCTTAGTTTACCATCTGTGCTGCAAGG
>PVLC010003046.1:74609-103566 GCA_004027655.1 Graphiurus murinus
GGGGGGGGGGGGGGGGGGGAGGCGGGGCAGGGCCCTAGGCCCTGATCTAAGGTGCTGCTCTTGCCTGATAAGTTTCCACAGGACACACCGGAAATGAGATTTCTTAGTTGTCAGATGCACACTGTGCTTTCTGAGTGAGGCTCTGCACCCTGACCTTGATACCAGTGTTGACCACAGTAGGTGACCTGGCCTCCCTTTCCTGGGGCCTCCGCTTTCCATCCCTCATCTATACCAGAGCTTAGCTGCATCTCCTCTCTCCTGAGTCCCTGTGACTCTGTGGGGGCACACTCCTGAGGCTCCTGGATCTCACTTTAATTGGGCTGACATTTTACTAAACAAACAAATCAAAACTCAAACCAAACCAAGAGCTCTTACGGGTTTAATTGGCCATGGGCTGTGTCTGCAGCCAAGTCACTACTGCCTTCTCAGAGGTAGAGGGGTGTCTGGGGGCAGCAGTAGGACCTGTCTAAAAAGGCAGCATGCTGGACCAGGGCCAGCTGAGTCCCTGGGGCCATTGCCAGGTGGTCATAAAAATCCTAGTCCGTCCCCTTCCCCCAGATGCAGCCTCCTGGTGCACACTTGCCTCTCACTGCAGGGCTCTATTCCCCATGTATCAGTGGGAGGAGGAATTACCTCCTCCTCCTCTGGTCAAGAGCTCTCCTTTTAAAAAAAAATATACTTTATTGTGAGGCCCTCTGCAACTTAGTGAGACCCTGTTTCAAAATTAAAAAAAAAAATTAAAATAGGGCTGAGCGTGTAGCTCAGAGGTAGAGTGCCTCTAGGGTTAATCCTCAGACACACACACACACACACACACACACACGCACGCACGCACGCACGCACACACACACACACACACTTTACAGGGGAGGTAAAAGGCATCTCTGTGAATGTGATCTTTTCTTCTGTCAATTATATTTATTTTTAAGCGAGTTCTGGGGGGCGGTTTGGCCCCCTGAAAAGACCGTGATCGGCTTGTCTGAGCTGGGCGGGTCTCAGGTCAGCTAGTGGCTGTGCTCTAGCTCAGGCCTCTTACTGGACAGATAAGGAAACTGGGCTCAGAGAAGCCGAGGGGCAGCTCATGGATGAGGAGCCAGGACTCTCAGTATACTTTTACTTTCACACTGCAGGCCTGCAGAGGTGACCTTTGGTCTCAGCTGGGCTCTACTACCTGGTGACCCGGACACCGTATTCTAAATTCCCTGTGAAGGAGCTGGTACCTGTCGCAGGCAAGGAGTCAGGCGCCGTGTGTGAAGGTGGTGGGCCGGGCGGTGTGCTGTATTTGTGAGCTCAGTCCACACTGAGCCCCTGGGTCAGGGAGGAGTGGGCCATTGGGCCTGGGGGTTGTCATCCAGGATGGCCAAGAATGTGGGAATGTGCCCACTCTAACAAGCCCTCAGCTCCCGGCAGCCCGGCTGTGGCTAAGCTTAAGTGCCAGCTGGATGGGATTCAGGAATACTGCAAGGACGGTGGACTGCCATCCGCTGTCTTCGAGGGTGTTTGTGGAGATTGGTCTGTGACCTAGAGCACTCAGCGGGAAGACTCGAGATCAGTGTGGCACCGTCCAACCAGCCCAGAGAGAGCAAAAAGGCAGAGGAGAGTAATCCCCTCCCTCTCCTGGGGCTGGGGTGCTCCTGCCCTCGGACATCAGATCAAAGGCTCTTGGGCCTTTGGATTCTAGGACTTTCCTTGAAACCCCCTGGTTTCTGAGGCCTTTGTTTTTGGACTTAGTCATGCTGCCAGCACCTCAGTGTCTCCAGTTACAGACGAGTAGTTGTGGGACTTCTCATCCTCCATAATTGTATAAATCAACTCCTTTAATAAATCCCTCTCATCTATCTATCTATCTATCTATCTATCTATCTATCTATCTATCTATCTATCTATCTATCTATCTATCTATCTATCATCCCTTCATCCATCCTGTTCTATCTGTCTGCCTACTACAGACTCTGAGGAGGATTCCTACAGCAGGCAGTGCTCCAAGGACCAGCTCTGGACGCCTCTTCGGGCTCCTGGAACTCTGGTTTGTGGGTTGGTATGGAGTTTCTCAGCATGGGAAGAGCACAGTTAGTTCCCAAAGACGGCAGTACGTCACATTGCACTCTTGCATCTCTCCTCCCCCCCGAGCTCAACATCCACACTAAGCTCTCACCTCGCCAGATGACGTCCATGGACTTCCCGCCCCCACCTTGCTGGTGCTCATTCCTTCTCCTGGGATGGCACCCCCTCCCCCAGCTCTTGGCAACATCCCTCCAGCCCTGCTCAGAGACCACTGCTTCTGTGAAGCTTTCCTGCCACTCTTTATTCACCTCCAGAGGCAAAATTGATGACTCTGTCCCAATTATTCTTCTCCTCCTCATTCTCAGTGCTAGGGATCAAACACCGGGTTTCTTGCAAGCTAAGCCAGTGCTGTACCCCTGAGCTGTACCCCAGGTCTGTTTCTTTTTCAATCAGCTTGCTGGTAGCTTTTTAAGACACTTGTCATTTTATTTATTTATGTGTTTGTTTGCTTTTTGTGGTACTGAGGATTGAACCAGGGACATTTTACTTCTGAGCTACATCCGCAGCCCCCCTTTTTTGTTTGGTTGTTTTTTTTTTTTGCTTTGTTTTGAAACAGGGTCCTGATAGGTTGCTAAGAGTCTCACTAAATTGCTGAGGCTGTCCTTAAACTTGGGATCATGTCTCAGCCTGTTCCAGCCTTTCAAGTACTAGGATTACAGGTGTGTGCCACCATGCCCAGCAAGACGCTTATCATTTTATGTATTATAATTGCTTTGGTATATGTCTGTTTTCCCTTTATAGTTCTAAATTCACTAAAACATCAACTCTGCCTCCCTTATCGATAGGTTTCCAGCACCTAAAACTAATAACTGCTAAAACTCTTGCATGTGTATTTTGTGTCAAGTACTGTATTACTTGCTATGAATACATGGTCTCATTTGAACTTCACCAGTGAGTAAAAAGTACAGTTGTAGCCGGGCGTGGTGGTGCACACTTGTAATCCCAGCATTTGGGAGGCTGAGACTGGAGGATCCGGGTTCGCAGCCAGCCTCAGCTACCTAGCGAGGCACTCCGCTTAGTGAGACCCAGTTTCAAAAATAAAGAATAAAAATAGGGCTGGGGGTATAGCTCGGAGGTAGAATGCCCCTGAATTCAATCCCCAGTACCGCAAAAAAAAAAAAAAAAAAAAAGTACAGATGCTCCTTGATTGACAGTGAGTGACAGCCTGATGAAACCATTGTAAATGGAAATGCACCCATAAACCTGGCCTGGTGTATCTGGTTGAGGGTGAAGGGGAGTCTGGACGGGAGAATGAACTGTGGGCTGTTATGGGAATGTCTGGAGCCAGTCTGATGGCCTTCTTGGCCTTCAAGAAGTTTACAGAAGTGTGAGGTCTGGCAGGGTGGAGCTGTGTGGAGTCAGATTTCCCGAGTGTGCTGGAGGTGCTGAGGGGAGCCTTGGCTTTGCGAATGGCGAGGGGCAGCTTTGGTGGGCTGGGGTGTTTGCAATGGACTAAAGGTGACAGGAAGTTTTTCCCCAGTGATCCCCTGCGCCCAGATCCTGAGGATACTACCTGCCTGGGCCCTTCCACTGAGATCAGAACGGGGGGGGGGGGGGGGGGGGGGGGGGGGGAGAAGGCAGGAAGAAAAGGCCAGAGCTGTGGGGAGCAGGGATGCGAGGCGGGGTGGTGCAGAGTAGCACACCTGTGAAGTTCCAGAGGAGGTCAGGCCACCACTGCCCCCACCCCCAGGATTTCTCAACGTGCCACCCCGGCACAGGAGCCTCTCCTGGCAGCCAGATCGCCTGAGGAGCAGTCCAGACTGCTGCAGGAAGCAGACCCACCCAGGCTCAGGCTTCGCAACCCTGCCTGCTCCTCTCCTGCAGGGCTGGGGTGCGTGGCCTCAGGATGGTGGGCAGGTCACGGGGGGAGTGGGCTGTGCAGGAAGAGGGAGAGGGTGTGAGGAACCCAGGGTGTGAGGGCCACTGGGAGCCAGCCAGCTGCAGGGAGGTTCTGGGAGGACGGCAGGCCAGGGGAGGCAGGCCTGCGGACAAGTGGCCCCCGAGGTGTTGTGAGTACAGAGGGGAGTGTGCGTGGGCCCTACTGGGGAGAGAAGCAAAGAAAAATGACAAGGCAGCCGAAAGTAGGACAAGGGGGAGGAACGGAGGGAGGGAGGCATTCCGATCTGCCCTGACTGATTAGTGCCGCAGGAAACACCACCATTCCCCGGGCCGTGTGTGTGTGTGTGTGTGTGTGTGTGTGTGTGTGTGTGTGTGTGTGTGTGTCTCACATGCTCACAGCCAGCCTGGGAGCACAAAACATACTCTCTCCAAATACTTCAGTGTTTTCTGGCTCCTGCCCATGCTGGACGTGAAGATGGTGCAGACCCAGACCCCAGACCAGCTCCTGACCACCGCACCCCCCGTCACCATGTCCTCTCCTCACCACAGAAAACCTGCACACCACAGAGGCAGCCACGCTTGCACCGAGGAATCCTCTAATGCAAAGAAAAGTAGCAGCAAAAGCAGAAAAGAGAATCCGTGCAGAGCGGGAGAGATCAAACAGCGGTGGGCTCCTGAGGTGCTGCGTGCCTCTCCGAGCAGGGCATGTAGATTGATTGCCCAGTTTTACTGAGGACAAAGTGTTTTTTGATAGTCTAGAGAAGCAGCTCTGTGGGGCGGGGATTCCCTGTCTGGAGAGTTTCTGGGAGGACAGAGCTCGGGGAGATGCTGGGGGACACTGTGGCCAAACCTGTGGCCAACCTGCCCCATGGTCGACACAGCAGAACCCCGTGTTATTACGACTCCTGCTTTGTTGATCAGGAAAGTGAGGTGCAGCACGCCAAGTGTACCTGTCAGTCCCACGGGACTCAGGTCCTGGCTGGATTCGCTCTGCAGGTTCGATGCTAACGCTTGGGCCCTCCCCTCTGCCCAGCCAGGTGTGTGGGTAGGGACACTGGGTGAGGTGGACACTGTCCTTCTGACAAGTTTCCATTCCACAGGCCCCTAAGTATGTCCAGGATCCCCAAGGAATGTCTGCTTCAACTCCTAACAGCATCCTGGGACAGCAAACAAATGGTGGCCCCCAAGGCTTGGGGATTTAGAAGCCACAGGTATGGCTCCAAGTTATAATGAGTTTTACTTCTTCTGGTTTCTCCTTTCCACCGTCAGCTCCTGTATTACTCACAGCTATTTTATGAGGGCTGGGAATGAACCTCTAGTGCAGGCGAGGAAACAGGAGCACAGAGAGGTGAAGTGACTTGCCCAAGCTCACACAGCTGACCAGGTAGGTAGCTGTTTTCTGACCATAGTTTTTCTCCTACATTGTGCATATGGTGTCTTCCTTTCTAAGCCACAAACAGGTTGTTCACAAGCAGGAGTACATTAAGTAACATAAACGTGTTATTTGCCCTGAGTATTCAGAGTGAATTGCCAACCTACAGATTGAGGTAAACGGGTTGATTTCAGTATAGCAATCAGGAGCTTACCAGGACTGGGGCGGGTGAGATGGGGCTGTTCAGGGGAGCCCTTTGTTTTAGATGCATGGGCTCCCCCTGGCCCACCCCTGAGGAGGGACCCTTCCTGCCTCCCCTTGCAGCCGGAACAGTGGAAACCAAGGGGCAGGAGGAGAGTGCAGAGTGCGACACGACCCAGGACTGGGCGCGGGCAGGACTCACTCTTGACGGTGAGGAACATGGACTTGCTGATGTCGGTGCCCACACCGTTGCTGGCCTGGCAGAGGTAGTAGCCGATGTCCTCTTCCAGGACGTGGCGGATCAGCAGGGAGCTGTTGGGCAGGATCTGAATGCGGCCGGTGAGGGGCACTGGGTGGTACTGCTGGGGGTTCCCGCTCCCTGGAAGGAGGCAGCAGTTAGGAGGCTGGGTCTGGGCTAGACACCCCTATTCAGTGGCCCTGTCACCTTCCTCTTGCCCATTTGCCCAAGAACTGTGCTGACCCCAAGTGCGAGAGGCACATGGCTCCTGCGGTAACAGGAAGACCCCTCAGAGAGGCCTGGCCCTTCCCAGCCCTGCAGCCAGGAGAGGGCTGGGAGTATGGCCTGGGTGTGTTCCTGGGAGAGGAAGACAAAGTTGTCCTTGAGCTACTTCCAAGAGGCAAAGGGAAGACCTCAGATGGCAGTTTCCTGGTCCAGCCTGGGGTGAGGGGGAGGCCAGCCAGCCACCCTTCAAGAAGGTCGTGGGGCCCCCTTCTGCTCCCCCAGTGTCAGCTTCGGACATAATCCAGATCTGGGGCTCAGCCAGACACCGAACACATTTTTTGGATGAAGTTGGACTCTGAAAAGGACCAAGATCCCAGAATAGGTAGACCATGACAAGCCGGGCGGTGAGGCTACAGAACCCCAGGGTGGGCAAGCTGGATGGGGAAAGAAGATACACACTGGGTTTTGGGGCTGGAGGGGAAGGGGAGGGCAAGTCTGTGGGGACGAGAGGTCATCTGGAGTCAGCATGACGCTGTTCCTGGTTTGCAGATGACCATTTATAGCCTGGGGCATCTTGAAGCTCCCCATCCTGTGTCTTGCTGGGGCTAGGAGTTGCACGTGAAGGGCAGGCCCAGTCCCATCAGAGAGCCCTCCCGTGCCCTCCCCTGCCCCCTTGGAGATGCTGGCTGAGCCGGGGCTTACCCTTGGCATGCTTCCACATGACCTTGGGTGGGGGGTAGCCATCCACGGAGCAGTTGAGCACACCAGGTTTGCCATAGATGCCATCCTGGTTGTTGGGCTGTACCACAAATCGAGGGGGCACTGCCAAAAGAGGAGGTAGAGAAATGAAAGGCTTGGGCACCTTCCGTTTCCTGCCAGCCCTTCTGCGGCCTATACGAAGTTGGGGCGGGCAGCTTCCAAAAGCCGAGAGGTTGGAGGTTTTTGCTCCGTACTGGATGGGAGCTGGGAGTCCTGAGTTCCAATCTTGCCTTCGCCAATGACTAATCTACATGTCTCCTCCGCTCGGTTTCCTGCCCTGCAAGAGCCCACCTCCCGTGAGCTGTGATGCGGACTGGACCCACTCACCCCGCACGATGAGCTGGCGCTCCCTGCTCACGGTGGCCGCTGCGTTGCTGGCGATGCAGGTGTAGTTGCCGTTGTGCTTGAGGGACACGCTGGAGATCTGCAGAGAGCTCATGAACTCCTTGCTCTCGATGGTCACCCCCGAGCCCGAGATGATCACCTGCCCGTCCTTCCTCCAGGTGATGCGGATGGGCATGTCCCCCGACGACACCACGCAGGGGATATAGAGCAGCTGGCCGATGGAGGCGGGCGGGAACTCGAAGGGCTGGATCAGAGGGGGCACTGGGGGGCGGAGACGTGCCGTCAGCCCCGCCGCTGGAGTGTGGGGGCTCCCATACCCCACCTAGCCTGGACCACCTGTGTGAATTCTGACCTTTGGGGGTGTCCTTGACTTGGACTCATTTCTTCTTGACTCACCTGCCTGCTCACCTGCTGCTCAGCTTGTCCCTGGGTTCTCAGGGCCCTCTGAGAGGAGGTGCCCGGGCGGCAGGTGAGGAAGGCTGGTGCAGAGACTTCCCATGCAGAGCCCCCTCCCCGCAGGCGCAGGCGCCCACGGGACTGGCGGTTTTCTTTGCTTTTCCTCATTGTCTTACCAAGTCTTCCTACCAATAGCGTGAGCCTAATTCCCACTCCACAGACGAGAAAACAGAGGTTCAGAGCAGACAAGTAACTGCCCTAGGCTGCCCTGCTCGTAAGTGGTGGTGACTTAGAATCGAATGTGTCTGCTCTCCGGGCAGATAGCCCCAAACACACCCAGACCAGAGGCCCTCTTGTCTCATAAAGGAGCACCCTGGGTGGTGAGCAAAGCAGAGAGGAACCAGGCTGTGTGTGGAATGTCTGCTCTGCACCCAGCCTCTCCTCCTCGCTGCTGGTCTCAGCCCCAGGGCCTGTCTGGGGCCCAAGTCCCTGGGAGATGGATCCTCCTTTCTCTGTTCTGGCTGGAGTCTCAGCCATTATCTTTCTGATAACTCAATTAGGCCCTGGTGCCTTCTCCAGCAAGTGGGGGGGAAGAAGAAAGTGAAGGAGATAGACAATTAGCTTAACAAGGATGAGCACCCAGTAGATGAGATTGCTTTTCTGCAGTCAAATAATTAAATTACAAGGCTGCCCACAGCCCTTCGGCCTTCTCCCAGCTCCAGCCCCACCTCTCCTTGCAAGTTGGCTACCCTCTGTCCTAGGCCCACCCGGAGTGGCCACGCCTGAGGGGGAGGCCTGAGGACTTCCAGGGCCCTGGAGGGAGGTGCCCATGCGTGGACATAGAAAAACCCTTGGCAGCCCACTCGACCTAGAGCTTCAACTCTGGAGAAAGTGCCATTTTGAAGGGGCGCCGCCTCCAGGACCCTTGGCGGGGGCGTCAGCTGACCTTTCCAATGGTGGTCTCCTGCCTGGCCCTCCATTCCAGCCGCGGGGCCCTGTCAGCAAGCACGCATGGTCACCCCAGCCCCAAGCCTCTGCCCTGCCGGGGTGGGCACTGCAGTGTCTATCCTCACCTCCCACCCCGTGATCCTGCCCCACTGGTTGGCTTTGACTCATCTTCCAGATCCGCCTGGCCGCAAACCTGGACCTAAACCCATAAACCCCGTCAGGCTTCCTGGGTCCTCACCACTCTCCAGATCAACGCAGCCCTGTTCATGGCTGCTGCTTCTCTCTGGGGTGGGGCACTGAGCCCTGTCCCCCGGGAACATCTGACCCAGACGACCCAATGGCCTCCCAGAGGTTCCCAGAGATTTCTCCTGTGGGACCTCAGTGTCCCCCTCCTGGCCTGCATGTCTAGGTCAGACCGAGGCCGTTAGGCCTTCCCGGGCTGTTTGGCAGACTTGCTGGAGAAACCCTGTGCATCCTGGGGGTGTGGCATTTATCGCAGGTTTCCACCAGCTCGGTGGTTAGGGCTGATGACAACCCACAGGGCTGCAGGGTGGCATTCTGACACCCCCACAGTCCAGGCACCCAGACAGCCTGGAGGGAGAAGAAAGCCTGGGCTTCCTGGCTCCTGCTGGCGAAATCCGAGGGTATAATCACCATTACCTTCCTGGGCTCTGGGAGCTGCGACATATATACCTATAAATATTTATATGGCAAACTGTAGGTGCCCAATAAATGCTTGTTGAGTGAGGAAAAGAAAGGACATATGTCCTGATGTGATTTCTTAGGGAATCCTCAGAGCTGGGTACCAGCATTGGGCCAGGTGGGGGACACCCAGTGGTGGCACTCTGGAGCCCAGAGCACCCCCCTTGGTCTTTCCTAGGCTCAGGCCCTTGCTCTTACAGCAGCAAACCAGCACCCAGGGCTGAAAAGTCTGTAAAGGCCAGAATCCAAGCAAGGGGAGCTGGTGGGCAGGCCAGGGCGGGAGAGCAGGGCGTGTGGGCAAGGCACTGTCAAGTCTGGGGGCCAGCCCTGGGGACAGAGGGACAGAGAGAGAGAGACAGTGAAATTCGGCAGAGGGATTTAGTTTGGGCCAGGGGAAGAGTGTCTCTCAAGAAGGGATTTAGATGATGGAACAAGTTACGAAGGCAGGTTAATTAATTAATTAATTAACTCATCTAATATTTATGAAAGGTCTGCCCAGCAAAGGCACCATGCTTCCTGTGCGCTGGAATGTGTTGCAACTACAGAGGGAGCCTCGGGAGCCTCGGGAGCCTCGGGAGCCAGCAACTGACTGCAGGTGAGCTAACCCCCTACCCCATGGTCACCGGGCCAGCACCCCCTGGACACATAGACACTGAGTTCAGAGCAAAGGGAGAGGCCCTCGAAGGGTTGGTGGCCGCCTCATGGAGCATGTAGCATTGCAACTGAGGATTTGAGGTCACCTGTTCTTGCAAAAAATGTGTGGGAGAGGGAGAGGGCAAAGGTCAGGGACAGAGGCCGGCTCGGTCACTCCCGCAATCTGCAGAAATGACAAGCCTGGGATGGCCTGAGGGGGAAGCCAGCCCCGGGCTCCTGCTCCTGCACAGGCTGGCTAGACGTGAGGAGGTGAGGTGTGGGTGGAGGCTCTGAGCAGCCGTGCCCTCCACATGTGCGCAGCCCAGGGCTGCTTGCTCTCCTTTGGTTCAACTGCCTTCCCTCGTGCTCGGGGACAGAAATCAGCTGGTTGGATGTGTGTCCCTTTCCACCTCTGGCTCTGACCACCTCCACCTGGCTATGATCAGGTCCTCTTCAGGGGGAGCCCTCCTGCCTGAGTCCTGGTGTTTCCTCAGCAGCTGGCTGGATGCAGGGCATGAACGCCACAGGACCCAGGAGCTTGCTTTGGACATGGCCACAGTAGCAGGTGCTACAACGGCAAAGAGTCCAGAGTCCAGAGTGGCTGAGAAGATAAAGTGGTGGTGGCAGTCCATGGGGTGTCTGGACACCATCAAGCCTTTATAGCCACGGTGTCAGGCGGTGCTGACCAGCAGCCCAGCCCACACTTTATGAGACCTCTCGTCATCCGTCTTTGAGGCCAGGCCTTATGTTTACTGCACCTGCTGGCAGGGAGTGTGCTGTGGGAAGCCCAGCCTTCTGCCCGGCAGTGGCTCCGGGACCAGGATGCCTGGCCCCAGCTTACCAGGCACTTGTGCCCTTCTCACCCATCCTGCCTCTGCCCCTGAGCCTCCCTTTCCTCATCTGCAAGATGGGCCAATTAACCTCTGAAGCCTGACACTGAGTGTCAGAACTTGTAATACAGAGGGCACCTGTTGATGCCACTGAAGGAATGAGGCTTCACCATTGTCATCGTCACCACCACCATCACCCCCCGCCCAGCCTGCCCCCCAGGAGCTCCTTGGCCCCCCGGCCCCCAAGTGCAATTGGGAACCACCTCCCATGGAGCCCGTCATGCCCCACCTATGTTTCCCAGTAGGGTTCTTTCCAAACCTCCACCTCTGCCAAGAGCAGGCATTTAGCCAGGTTGCTGGCTCTGTCTTATGCCCTGTGATCATAGAAATCCCACCCTGTTCCTTAGGGTGGAAGAGGGACCCTGCCACGGGCCCCTGGGCATTCCGCAGGGACAGGATGGAGCCACAGCTGAAGTACTCCGCACTGGGTAGGGAGGAGGACAGGTGCTGTGGGTGGGGTGGGCATCTGTGTCCTCTTCAGCTTGCTCTGTGTGGGGACGGGGCACTAGCCCCCAGGCCAGAGCCTGCTGAGCCTGGGCAGACAGCGCCTCTGCCCTCACGTTGGCCTCAGAAGCCACGAGAGGCTCAGCTGCGGGTTGGAGCACTGTCCAGGGGCCCGGCTGCAGCCCTGCCTTCCCAGTTAATCAAACATGCAGCGTGCGTGCCCAGAGATGCTTTAATGCCACGTTACTTCCCAGCTACAGAGGGCCCTAAAGTCACCAGCTCTAGCCTGGATCTGTGTGCCCTCTTCTTAGCGTCCTGCCAAGGACCTCTCTGGAGGCCCAGAGATCAGCACGTGCCTCTCCCCTGCTAGTGTCATGGCAGCGTGGCACGTGCCAAGCCCAGGAAGTCCCGGGTGTACAGCTGCCCCATCCGCCTGCTCCTCTCATTGTCGGGCTGCTATCGGCTTGCTCGGGCAGTATTCACTAGGTGCCCTAGTGGGACTAGGGACCCCTGTGTCACTGCTAGTGCACATGTGTGTGTGCTCAAGTGTGAATGGCTGGTGTGTACTTTGATGTACAAACATGCATATAATACATACCACTGTGTATATGCATGTGCATGTGTACACAGGTCCCTGCACATGCATGTGTATGCACGTTGGGGGTGTGTGTGACTCTTCTTAGCTCAGTGTTGGAAAAATTCATCAGACAAGTGATCCCAGAAGGAATGGAGTCAGCAGTTGTTTTTCTAGCTCATGGAGCACGAGTCTTTGCCCCACCCTGCTCACAATCCCTTGGCCCATCAGAGGAGAAGTAGGGGAAGGTAGAGAGACTTGGCAGTTGTATCTCAACCTCCTAGCGCCCTTCCGCCCTGACAACTCTTGGTACTTTTCTGCATTCAGCTCTCTGCTCAGATCCTCAGGAGCTATGCACTTTCCAGCACTCGCTGTGTGAGTCTGGGGTGCTGCCCCTGGGGCCATCCCTTCCTCCCCAAGTCAGGGCACCTCTTCCACCCCTCCCCGGGTGCCTCTTGGAGGAGCACAGTGGCTAATCAGGCAGCGTGCTCATAATCAGCTTGGATGGGCTCTTCTGTGAACATGCATTCTAATGAGGTGGGGGAGAGGGAGCGGCAAGAGGGTGGGACTAGGGACCCCAGTGGCAAACTTGGGTCCCAGAGTCCTCCAGCAAAGAGAGACTCCTTGGTCTAAAGAGAAAACAGGTGACCTCACCCCCTCTAGGGCTGCATTTCTGGGATACTTGAGACCTGATGGTGAGGAATGGAGAAGATTCTCTCTCTCTCTCTCTCTCTCTCTCTCTCTCTCTCTCTCTCTCTCTCTCTCTCTCTCTCTCTCCCCTTCCCTCCCTCCCTCTCCTGCCCTCCCCTCCCCTCCAGGGGACTGGGGAGACCATCGTCGCTCAGCACTATCGCATGAGCCGTGAGAGTCACTGAGACGGAATGCATCAGATTCAATTCATTAGGACTGATCGTTCCCTGAATGGGCTTGAATAATTGATGAGCAGAAACAGCTTTCAGGATACTCCGAGGACTCTGGGACTCGCTGGAGCCCTGTTATTATTATTATTTTTTTAAAAGCCAACAAACCCAGCCAAATGCTTGCTGGTGCGCTTGGGCGGAAGGAGTGGAACAAAGGTTAGATGTTTTAATATGTGATGTTTACACTGTGGGCTTTCGGTCCACTGCTTGTAACAGAAATGGATACAGGCAGCAGGAGGCTGCGGGGCTGGAGAGGCAGACTGCTGCATCTCCGGGCCACGGAACTGATTTCCTCAGGGTCCAAGGATGGGGATGTAGCCTGGGAGGGTGAGGTTCCCCCTGGTGCAGCAGAGGCGTTGGACCCCAACACCCCTGGCCTGCCTGCAGTGCGGTGACGGCAGAGGGAGGCAGAATGGTCAGGGTGTCCTCTCTGCTCCCTAGCACGATGCCCACAGGGTTCCCAGCTCTCTGGCTAAAGTGAAGCTCCCATAAGCCACCATCCCAGCTTCAGCTCAACACACACATGCTGTCTGGTACTGTGACAGGTGGTGGCACCCCTGGTGCAGGTGACAGGGCTGAGCTCTGCGAGCCAGAGGACAGGACCGTGGGGAGAAGGCCTGAGTCAGCCTCCCCGCTGCTGCCCGGCAGCCTCCGCCTCCTCCCTCCTCCCCGAGCTCCCTGTTTCCTGCCCACAGTCCCTCCATCCAGTCTTCCTTTCCTGGGGCAAAGACAACACCAGGTCCGAGGCCCATGGGTCCTCCTTGGTGTCAGCCCCTCTGCGGGCCTGGCCCCTCTTCTCTTTGCCTTCTTCTCATGGGCTCTGTGCCTGGGGTCCTGGGTAATGTCATCCCTCCCTCTCTTCTCTCAGGATGAAGTGGGGGGTCTTTCCAGACTCCCCAAAGTGTATGAACATCTAGGGAGGGAAACCCCCAGGCCACAGGGGCTCTCGAAGTTCTCTGAGACATTCTCTTCCATTTCCCTCCTTGGTGGTCCTAAAAACTCTATTTCTTTATTCCTGGGGATGGGGGTGGGGCAGATGCTCCTCCTCAGGCCTGCCCTTCCCTCATTGTGGTCACTGGCTGACCTCTCTTTGGTCAGGCTGCCGGACCCACCTTCCACTCCATTCCCCAAAGCAACCTCCTGCACACTGCGCAGACAAGCTCCAGCCCATCCGCCAGTCACACAGAACGTATTTGCAGGGCCCGGAGCCAAGGGGGTGCAGGTCAGAGCTCACACCTCCACCCATCTGCTCCTTTATAGTCATTCCGCCTTTCCGAGGTTACTGTGCTCCCGGCAGAGGCACAGACCTCACACTGCACTGCTGGGCTTGAGGCCCACAGGTGGCCGGGCTTGGCGGGCCTCAGGCAGCACTTGCAGATGGAAGGTCCTTCCCCACCCTAGAACAGCAGCCTGGGATGGCCGCTGTGCCTAGGAGGGACAGGGCACCAGCGTGGGCTCACTATACCTTAGCCTCCTGTGGCTGATCCCTGGTGGGTCTACATGACATGTGGGGCCGGAGGGGGCCTATCATCTGTGACCAGGGCCTTTTGCCCGAGATGATCTACCTCCTCTTTGTAACCAGGCCCTCGTATCCTGGGGCCAGCGCAAGTGTGTCCTGAATCCTACAGGGAACTGGAGGAAGAGCTCCTCATGACCTTCTGTGTCACCCATGACCTTCTCTCCCAGACCCTTTCTTCCAAAGGCCAGCGCAGCCCTTTCCTCTGTGCAGAGCGGTGGGCTGGGGGCTCCGGTTGGGTGAGGCCTACCTTTGACAGCCACATGGACGCTCTGGCTGATGGAGAGCTGTGGCTGGATGAGCACGCTGCACAGGTACTCGCCCTCATCCATGCCCTTCTGCACGTCGGTCAGTTTGAGGGTCCCGTTCTCAAACACCACCTGCCTGTGGTTGTCGGGCAGCAGCAGGGCGTCCTTGTACCACTTGATGGAGTAGTAGGGGTAGCCGATGACCCTGCAGTTGATGAGGGTGTCCCGCCCGGCCACGGCAGTGATGTTCCTCATTGCCCGGATGCTGGGGGGGCCTGGGGCGTGGGAGGGAGGGAGCAGAGAGGGGCGAGCGGTGCCGTCAGCCCAGGACTGCCAGCCACCATCCTGTGAGGCTCTGCTCAGTCGCTTGGCCCCTGAGACTTCTGGGGGCAACAATCTGGTGGGTGGCGGAGGGAGCCCTTTTTTGAGGCTGAATGCGGAGGCTGGGGTTGGGGTCCCCTGGGGTCTCTGCAGGACTTGCTGTTGTTAGCACCAAATGGAACAGATAGACCTGCGCCTCCTGTGGCTGCAGCAACAATCCCTTCTCTGGCGGGCCTGGGTGCAGCCTGACTGAGGCCTCCCCAGGAGGATGTGGGAGGCCCGCCTACATCTAGGAGAGGCCAGGTTGGGGGTTGGAATGGAAAGATGGGGTTTGCATTCCCGATCTGCTTGCTCACATGGTCCTGTACCCGAGGAACCTGACATGCAGTGACTGTTTGAAGGCTGGCAGGGAGGTCTTCACAGCACGAGTTGATGATTTTATTTTACGTCATCAGATAAGTGTCTATTGTGGGGCCCTGGTCACACTGGCCGGGGCGGGTGTCCTCAGCTGGGCCAGCTAGGCAGGTGACAGCATGGGAGCAGGAGGGAGACTCAGAGGACCCCATGCAGGGTCAGTGCTAGACAGGGTTAAGGAATGGGGGCAGGACTAGGGAATCCCCCAGGGCCCTGAAGCTCTGCCACCTTCCAGTTCAAAGGGGAGGGCAGGAGGGTGGGCAGATGCAAGGCCCGCACGTCCTGTGCATGGCTGGAGACCTGGCCCGGGAGAACTCAGCGTGCAGCTGCACCTGCATGACTCTTCCTGCCCCCAGGGCTACCACTGGCACCCTTCCCTCCTCCTCCCCTCTCCTGGGTCAGTGGTCACTGGTAGGGCCAGATAAGCAACAGTCAGACCCATAGGACACCAAAGAGCAACGGAGGAGATTTCTCACTACAGTGGCCTGGAGAACTGAGATATGGGGACTATCACCCTGAGGACCCTGCCCTCTCTTGTGGAGGCTGCCTGCCCTGGGGTATCCCCACCTAGCTTCAGCCTCTACTCTCTCTCTCTCTTTTTTTTTTTTTTTTTTTTTTTTTGGTGGTACTAGGGATTGAGCCAGGGCCTCACACAGGCTGGGTAAGTGCTCTTCCACTAAGCTATATCCCCAGCCCGTTTTTAAAAAGTTTTTATTTGAGATAGGGTCTCACAAAGTCACCCAGGCTGGCCTTAAACGTGCAATCCTCCTTCCTCAGCCTCCTGAACTGCTGGGATTACAGGCCCGCGTCATGGTGCCCAGCTGGCTTGCTCCCCTTGCTGGCCTGAGGCATGAGGAGAAGAGCACGCCCTGGCTCCTGGCTGTCTGCACTCCTGGAACCCTTGGGGCTGGCTCAGCAGAGGAACGAGGGAGCACGGCCATGGTGTGCATTAAGGTCTGTCCCTGCAAGGTCCTGGTGGGGCTGGCAGATGCTAGCAGGTGTTAATGTGCCTTGGGCCAGAGTGACGGGACGGGTGGCAGGAGCAGGGTGGGCAGGCTGGACAGAGGGAGGGGAGAAGGGGAGGAGGTTGGGGTGAACTACAGCAGACACACCCACGCGCACATACACACAAGAATGGATGAGGGGCTCGCGGAGGCCAGGGCAAAGGGGACAAGGAGAGAGACCTCTACTGAAATCAAAATGACGATTAATAGTAAGTACTAATCACCACAAGAATAATGGTAACCACAGAGATGGCAAATGAACTCAAAAGCCTATTCTGAGATTTAAATGTAGACAGGCACCTCTTACGTTTATTCGCGCCTGATATTCAGCACTGCCCACCGAGTTCCGCGCAGTGCACCGGTACACGCCCCCGTCGCGGATCTGGGGGCCCGTGACGTTCATGTGGCTGATGGTGGTGCCATCGGACATGGTGTACTGGTTGGTGCGGTGGCTCCCGTCCCGCACGATGGGCTCGTCGTCCAGGGCCCAGGTGACCGTAGGGGGCGGGGCGCCCTTGGCCGCGCACATCAGCGAGAACCGTTCCCCGGGGTTGACCACCTTCTCGCTGAAGGACGAGGCGATGCGGGGCGTGCCGTCTGCAGGGAGCGAGGAGCCCCCTCAGGGTCACAGAGCCACAGAGAGACCCTCCCCCAGGCCACCCACCCAGGCAGGGCCGGAGGCACCATCTGTGCATCGGTTCATTTGCCGAGCACGGTCTGGCGAGGGGCAGTTACTGCTCACGTGGCTTCAGACTCCCAGGGTCCAGTCTGCCCTGAACAGCTTGCTAGAGCTGTGTCTTTGAGCAGATGACTTAACCTCTCTGAGTCTTCCCATCTCTTATTGGTGGGAGATGGGGTTAACCGTGGCAAGGCTCATACCCACCTCGTTCTGACATGGTGAGGGTTAAATGAATTAATGCATCAAAGGTGCTTAGCACAGTGCCTTGCGTATACTTAAGAAGTGTTAGCTCCTCTCTGCTTTTTCTTGTCCGCCTTTATTAATGAAGATTCTGAGGCTTGCAGGCAGCCATGCATGGAGCTGGCCACCCTGCCGAGTTGATGCCTGCACATGGCACTTGACCATGGCAGAGGTGGGCTGTGGTAGCCCCCTTAGCAAAAGGCCTTAAGTTGGAGGCGTAAGACAGGCTTCCCAGAGGCAGTAGAAGTGGCATCTGTGGCCCAGCCTTGAGCCTCGGCTAGCCAAGTGGCCTTGAAGAGCATCAGCTTTCACGCCCCAACTTTCTCCCCGGACCAGCCTTCCATATGGGAACATTGTAAAGGATTACAAAGGCACCGAGCACCCCACAAATATGTATAGCTTTTATGTGTCAACTAAAAATAAAAAAATGTAAAAAAAAAATAGGTGTCAGGTACTTTAAAAAGTAAAAAAAAAAAAAAAAAAAAAAAGGCAAATGGAACACAGCATTCTTTGCATCCTGTCTCCAGTGTTAACTCAAGGCTCAGCCAGTCTGCCAGCCCCATCCCTAGTTCTGGGGATCCTTGTCTAAGGTTTGGGGAGAGCCTGATGCCTGGGAGTGCCCATGGGGTGCCCTGGCCTTCACTCCTCCCTTTCCAGCCTTCCCCACTCTCTCCCCTTCTGCTGGCCTCATTTCCATCTGCCTCCTATCAACTGGCTGTTCACACCGTCCACCGGGACCTTGGTAATTCCATCCGAGGCCGGAGTGGGCCTGCAGGGGAGCATGAGCCAAGCAGGGGTCTGCCCCCGGGATTCAGGCCAGAGCTCCCCTGAAGTGAGAGGTCTGTGCCGGGCTGTACTTGGGGCAGAGGAGAAGAGGCCAGGGCCCGGAGGACGAACTGTGTGCTCGGCTTCCAGCCCCACCTCCCAGGAGTGAGGGCCCACAGGCGGTGGCCAGGGAACCTGTGCAGAACCCCGGTTCTGTTGCCTTGCTCGGGGTTGGCACCTCCTTGTCAGTGTTTTCGTTTTGTTTTGTTGGTTAACAGTGAAGGAGGGCTGGGGCACCACTAAATCTGTTGGTGAGATGGGGCTTCTGCCACGTGCCCTGCACCTGTGTGCAGGTGAGCAAAGGCCCCTCCTCCGTGGCCACCGCTGGAGCTGGGCTCATCACTTAGCAGAGGGAAGGCAAGGTGGATTTTAGTTCTCATCTGCTTTCTTGGCCAGGTAACTTTATGGTGAAAAACCTGAACAACCATATTCAGAGGTGCTGGGAGAGGATGCCTACGAGGTCACAGCTTTTTTTTTTTTTTTTTTAACAGTACTGGGGATTGAACTCAGGGGCATTCTACCTCCAAGCTACATTCGACACCAAGTACATTCTACACCCCAGCCCTATTTTTTATTTTGAAACAGGATCTCACTAAATTGCGGAGTGCCTCACTAGGTAGCTGAGGCTGGCCGCCAGCCTGGGATCCTTCTGTCTCAGCCTCCCAAGTACTGGGATTACAAGCGTGCACCGCCACGCCCGGCTGGTGACAGCTTTAAAGAGAGAGACACAGGTGGGAATAGAGACCTCTGGCAAGAAGCAGAGTTGTTGTGAGGAGGCCTCAGACTGGGGGAGAATTCAAAAGCCCAGAGGCTCCTGGCCCTCCTCCAGCCTCTGGAAGACAGAACACTTCTGAGAGCCTAAAGTAGACCCCTCCGATAGTCAAGTTCTAGTAGTTTGGGAGGACAAAGGCAATAGAGAATGAAGGTTGAGAAGCCTGAACTCCATCTTGGCGCTCTCCCGTGGGCAGAGCTGTGCGATCGGGGCTCAGTGTCAGCAGCCTTGGTCTCCTCAACTGCATGGAGGGTAACATAAAGAAGGTCTGCAAGCAGGGTCTTGGGAGGTGCGGGAGACGGGGTGCCTGCCTGGAGTGCCTCCCAAGAGGAGGAGGGACCACAGCCCCCTCACCCACCCCTCGCCGGAGCCAGCTCACCCTCCAGCACGATGATGGAGAAGTCCTGGGCGGTCTGGGCCTTGCGCGTGGCGAAGCACTGGTAGGCGCCTGAGTGGCTCTTCTGGGCCGAGGCGATGAGCAGGGTCTCGTTGCTGAGCCCGCGGATGGAGATGGCCCCGTCGGGCAGCACCAGCTCTGTGTTGCGGTACCAGCGGAGGGTGAACTCCGGGGAGCCCGTCAGCGCGCAGGACAGGATCACCGTGCTGCCGATGCCCGTCTTCAGCTTCCGTGGTGTCAAGGTTACGTGAAGGGGTTCTGGCAGGGCCAGCCGGGAGACGTGAGGGGAGGAGGGGAGGGAAGAGACAGAGGGCTGACTGCAGGCGGAGCCCGGCTGGGATAGGCCCGGTGGCGAGGCCATGTGGACAGGGACCAGGGGACTTGCGGCCCAGGCCTCGGTTTACCCTGTCAAATGGCAGGCTGCCTCCCCACTTCTTGTCCTGAGGCAGGCAGGTCCCTCTGCTCTTCAGGGACACGGAGGCTGGGAACTTGACTGGCTGCCCATCCTTTCAGTCACCCACCCAGCAACCATGCAGGCACCTCTGCCCCCACGTCCACTCAGGCCACTAGCTGCCGCCCTGCCCCTCTCCTGCTGTCCCTGCTCCAGCTGTCCCCTGCTCAGTTTCCATGTCTCCCAGCACCTAGTGCCGGATTCCAGGCCTCAGGGACCCAGGAGCCTCCCCTCCTTCCCTGCCCCCTCTTGGTTGTCACCGAAGCCACAGCGTCTGGTCCCAGGGCTACACCTGGAGCACGCTGCCCAATTCCTGCTCATTCTTCACACTGAGCTCTGGCCACCTCTTCCAGGAAGCCTTCCTAGACACTACGCCTCCTCCTGGGCTGGGAGAAGGATCCCTCTTTCAGGTCCCTCTGGGCATAACACACCAGTGTCTTTTCATCACCTCTCTCTTGGGAGCAGAGTGGCATCACATAGCTTTATGTCCTTGCCAAGACTTTAGCCATGTTTATTTATTGTTGGACCCCAAGCCACTCCTCTCCTGATATCTGTGGGCTCAGGCTACAGGAGTGTGGTACCCTACGAGGCAGTGTGTGTGTGTGTAACAGGAGGGTGGGGAAGGAGCTGAAGGTTATATTTAATGAAACTATTTTGAATAGGTTTTGAACATTACTAAGGGCAGGAAGTGAACACCCGCCTTGACCCTTCTGTCTGCCTGCTCTCCTGCCCAGGGCTGCATACACGAGGCAGCACCCAGCCCTCATCAGGGCGTTCAACTTTCTAGTAAGCATCTGCCCTGCACGCTGTCTCTCCCGGCTCTGCAGTGGGTGCATGCGGGAGGACAGGGCTTATGCCCTGCCCTGCAGAGGTATGTACTCCAATTGCCAAGGCCCCTGGACTTGGGGGAAGAGATTGGGCCTGGATCTGGGAGTCACACACCAGGCTCCCAAACCAGGTTTCTGTTTCCTTGAAGGTCTGCAGCCCATGCTCATGAGAGGAGGGGCAATGGGCGTGAGGTCATCCGGCTCAGCCCGCTCCCCCTGTCCAGGATGAATGAAGTTCAAGATGCCCTTGGGTACAACGTTCAAGGCCTCAGGCTCTTTACTGTTGCCCCTAGAAAGCGTGGGATCCCCAAGAGTTCCCAGGGTGACCTGGAGGGGAGGGGACTCTGGATGTCAGAGCTGGAAGGAGCCTCCTCCTTTGCAGGTGGGGAACCTGAGACCTGGTCACACAAAGAAGGGCAGGACCTAGAGATGGTCATAGTCTCAGGAGCCCTCCCCCGGCCCCTTTCCGTGGCTCTGCCCTCTGCCTGTCTGATCTGCTGAGGCTCCTGTCTTCGCATGTGCCTTGGCCCCTCAGGCTCTGCACTGGGAGGGGCAGAGAGGACCCGAGTGGACGTCCAGTTGGCAGCTAGCTCCTGGTGCTGCTGACTCGGTTGCTTGGACCCAGTGTTTGATCCGATGGATCAGTGCCTCCATCAACTATTGCTAAGTACTCTGAATGTAACCCTAGGGTGGGGACACACGTCCTGTCTAATGGACTTAACATCAGCCTCACTTCCTTCAGTTCAGACTCTGCCTCCCTCCAACGAGCCAAGAGGCCCTGCTGGGGAGCAGGCTCCTGGCCATCAGCCTCCCGTCCACTGGCCCCTGCAGGGAGGGTCATTATCTCGCTTCACAGGAAGGACACTGAACTGATGGTCATTATTATAGACTCTGCCCCCAACCAGTGACTGCCTGATAATGCCAGAGCCGAAAGGCAGGTCTCCTGGTTTCTAACCAGTGGATTCTCTGGGACACCGGCCGCAGTCAGAGGCCAGCCAGGAGTGACTCGGGGCTAGCCGGCTCTGTCGCCCCGGGCTGCTGACTCACCTACCACCGTGAGGGTCCCTGTAGCTTCCGCGGAACCGAAGGTGTTGGTGACTTCACAGATGTAGATGCCGCTGTCCTCGGTCCGCAGGTCGCTGATGGTCAGCCCTGTGATGCGCTTGGTCCAGCGGCTGTCAGCCGGGAGGGGCCGGCCGTCCTTGAGCCAGCGGATGGCTGGGATGGGGTAGCCTGAGGCGGCACAGGGCAGCTCCACCACATGGCCGGCCCAGACCTCCTGGGAATGGAAGCCATCCAGGATGGTGGGGATGGACTCTGCAGGGTCTGCAAGACAGAGAGGGTCAACAGCCCCGACCAGCTGGGGGGGGGGGTAAGGGGGTTGTGAGGGGAGGGGGTGCCCAGGCAGGAGCTGCGGTGTCTGCTGGGTCCATGGCCAGCTGCGCCCGGGTGGCCCCAAATAAGCTCTTAGAGAGGGCCCGTGTGTCTCCAGTGCTAGGCAGGCTGAGCCCTGCGAAGCACGCCCTGGAGCAGGCGCAGGGAGGGAAGGGAACTCGGTAGGGTTCAGGGACAGCATGGCAGGCAGATGGAAGAGAGGAAAGCAGAACGCAGGCCGAGAGGGGAGCGCTCTTCATCGTGTCTTGAAGCAGTGACTCCTGGGACATGCGATTTGCTGTGTCCAGTTCACACTTCTTGGTAAGTCTCCTTCTGGACCCCTAGCTAGACTGGGGGTGCTTCTCGAGAATTGGGGGGACAATCTCCCTGCTCCTGCCCACCTCCTCCTGCCTGCATTGCCATCGGTGTCGGAAGCTTCTGCAGACCCCTGGCCCATCGAGCCCCTGCATGTGGCATTTCCAAACCGTGAGGAGCCTGTGCCTGGGAGCCCAGGCCCTGAGGGGGGCTCGGTGCGTGCCGCCTAGTCACCCGGAGCTGCTCATTCGCTCCAGCCTCCCCCAGTGGCCTCCCTGGGGTTTCTGCCTCTTGGGGACCTGCCTCTGTTTTACAGCCTCCTCAGACTCCCCTTAACCCATATGACCTCACTTCTTATCCCAAATCCCAAGGCCTCTGTGGTCTGGCTACGTACTCTGCGGCCCACCTACCCACCTCGTCCCCACATCCCCTCGGTGGCATCCTGGGTCAGCCTGGGCGCCCAGGCAGCCTGCCCTGCGTGACCCGCCCTATTCATCTGCCGCAGACTGACTGGCTTCCGTGCTCTCCTCCGGATGCCCCCTCCCCTGACTCAATTTGCCCTGGGCTCCTGTAGAGTTTTCTTTTTCTTTCATTTATTTCAAGCAATTCTCCCCACACTCCTTTTTCAAAATAAAAAAAAAAAAAAATCTAAAAGCGTTCTTTAAAATGGGTAATATATGCATGGGGCTAAAACTTCAGAAAGCACAGAAAATCGTATTGTGAAACAGAGTGTCTCCTACCCTGGGGCCTTGGCCCCTATCCACCCCGGAGGCGATTCAACAGCAGCCACCGCAGATGGAAGACTGGGGCTCCTTGAGGCAGCTTTGACTCCTGCATAGGGCAGCCCCCACCCCACTGCTTCGGACCAATCAGTGTCTGAGGGAGGGTGCATGGGCGGGGGAGGGCCCTCCCCGATCTCATTTTCCTGGATAAAGCTCCACAGTGGAACTTCATAGACTGGAAGCACATTTGAGCTGCCCAGGGCCTTGGAGGGTACAAGCAGACGAGGTTGCTGAGCCCCGAGGGGCGAGGAGCTAGCCCAGAATTGTGCTGCAGACTGAAGACTGGAGAGCAGAGTCCCCCGGCCTTAGTAGAGTCCCCACTAGAATAGCGTGCCGATTTTGCTCGGGTGCGTGGGGGGAGCCACTGACCCTGCTGCTTCTCTTCACTACTGGGAAATGGCCTCTGTCCTCAGCTCATGTCTCTTGGAGAGGGACTGAGCCAGGGTCGCTCTGGGGGGAGGCTTTCCAGAGGGCTCTGTGCCTTTCCTGCCTTCCAGTGCTCTAGAGGAGGTGCCTGTGGGTGGCAGGAGCCAGCAGGAGGCCACAAGGCCCGGGGTGTGAGTTCTGCCTGGGTTGCTAATCTGTCCTGAGACTCAGAGTTGAGGGTCCCCATCTGCCTGGCAGGGATGACCGGCATGCTTTCAGACCTCACAAATCACTCTCTCTCTTTCTCCCTTTTTCTGAATTGGGGAGTGAACTCAGGGGCATTGTACCTCTGAGCTGATTCTCCAGCCTCTTTTTATGTTGAAACAGGTCTTGGTAAGTTGTGGTGCACTGGCCTTGAACCTGTCATTCTCCTGCCTTAGCCTCCCAAGTGCTGGGGCTATCGGAGTGTACCCCAAGCCTGGCTTCACAAGGCTTTTGAAGGCAACAATGGCTCAGCGTGTGTCCAAGGGCTTCACAGGCCCCATGGAGAGGCGGACGGGCGGGCAGTTACTATTTGGTGCCCACTCTTCCCCTTGCCAGGCTTTGCGGCCTCTTCCCACCCCCACTCCAGTGGGGACGTTTGAGATGAACGAGTCCCGAGCCAGGCAGGAGTTACTCAATGTGACACTTAATTGATGCAAACACACAAATTCCATGGCGCACGGTGGAGTTTACAAGTGGAGAACGGGGTGGGGAGGGGGGGAATTAATCACCGAAGCTCAGGCGTGAAATTAAATTCTGAGGGAAAGAAACCTCTTTCATTACTCTGGAGCAGAAGTAAAATGCTGCGGCGTGTACACTCGATGGCCTGAGGGGATTGGGTGCTGCCAGCCCCAGCTTGGGCTGGGAAGACAGATGGCCTGCCCTGGTTACACAGAGGCCACAGGGGTGCCCGGGGCCGGTGCCACAGCCCCGCTGAGCCCCATCCCCAGCGCCTGAGCCAGTGCAAAGCACGGGGCAGACCCTGAAGACACCTAGGGGCAGGTGTACTTGGGGATGCTCAGACTGTGCCTACGACTGCTTCATCTCAATGGAAAATAGACACAAGCGAACAAACGAATGTTGTTCTCTCCTACGCTTCCTGCTACAGGAATGCAGGGCACACGAACGGGACCTGCATGGCATTGCTGCAGCTGGGACACCCTGCCTGGCACTCAGCTCTTCACACCACAGCAGCTCGACCTCCTCACTTCCCATCTGACAGACGAGAAAGCTGAGGTTCGCAGAGGCCGCGCATTTCTCCCTAGGTTGTACACGTCGCCAGTGAGGAGTGAGGCTGGGATGGCCCGATTCATAACTGCCTTCTTTCTCTGGCCCTACTGGGGTCATAAATATCCTTTTAATAACACACTCCATTATCTTCCGCCCCACACTCCCCAACTCAAACACACACTTAGCACTGGAGAAGCAGGGATGAGATGCACCCTGGCCAGCCCCAGCCCACGTCCTGGCTCAGTCTTGTCCAGGGAAACATGCCCTTCCAGGGCCCTGGGCACGAGAGGCCAGATGCCACGCCATGCCCTTGCCAGCCTTTCTCGGGACTCACTCCACCTGGGGAGCGGCAGCCAGGCCCCGCACAACGCCCCTCACTCCCGGCTCCAGCGCCAGCTGCACTTCTGCAGAGACAAGCAGCTCACAGCCACATCCCCACACACGAGGGCCCCTCCCTCCTCCCAGGCCCCTCCCTCTTCCTCTCCCCTCTCTCTTCCTTTGTCTCTGTGTGGTCTGTCCCTTCCTGGACTGCGGTGCCCTCTCTCTTCCCATTGCCAGAGCACCATCCTAGGCTACTTCTGTGTCCAGTTTCAGGCTTTCCGTGGGAGTCCTGGGCGGGTGTCTCTCTCGCTCCTCTGCCCCTTCTCCCACGGCTGGTGCTCAGTGAAGAAGAAGGCTGCACATCCTCCAGTTCAGTGAATGTCTTTTTTTTTTTTTTTTTGAGAGACTCCTGCCTACCTGCCCCCCTCCCCCAAATGGAGGCCCAACCAGCAGACTGGAGGGCGAAGATTTCCATTGTCATGGAATGCCCGCAGGAGGGGGATTTCTGTGCCTTTCCCACACTGTATGACAAGCATGCAAATGAGATGCAAAGCATGATACAAAACAAGTCCCTGTGATTTGGAGGCAAACGGCTCCAACATGTGTTTGGGAATTCGACTGCAGATTTGAAAGTCAGACCACAAAGACGAGGGTCACATAGCATAGCCCTGCCTCCTCCCATGACCGCACAGTTCCCATTGCATTGACCAGTGTATGATTATTCACTTGGCACCTACTGTGTGCCAGGCCCAGGCCCAGGCACTGAAGATGCCAGGGTGAGCCAGAGAGCCTGGCCATCTTCTGTTGCTTTCCTGGTCTTGCCTCCAAACGTGTTAGGTAGATGAACAGGGTCCTGGACAGTCACATGTTGATCAGAGTAGATCTCACCAAACCACAGAATGCCAGAGGCAGGCAGAGTCGGAGTAGCCGGCTCGGCTAGCTCCTTTCCCAGAGCCTAGAAAGGGTGTGTGATCTCCTGGGTCGAATCCCCAAAGCCAGGTGTGCTGGCTGTCAGGTCATCCTCAACTCCTCAAGCCAGGGGCACTCAAATGTGTAGGTCGCAAGTCACTAGAGGGCTGTGAAATCCATTTGGCCAGTTGCAACCAGCATTTAGAAAACTCAAAATGGGGTAGGACAGAACAGAAGCTACCACAGTGCATCGTACAGGGTGTGGGGAAAACCCAGCGTGCTTCACATAGGTGATTGATGATCAAAACATCTGTCTGTGGCTTGCTGTTAAAGACTATGGAAACCACTGTTCCAGAAAGTCTCCCTCGAGGGCGCCATATGCCTTTTCCACTCGCTGGAGGCTGCGTGTGGTCGCGTGGCCGGCCTCTCCCAAGAGATAGTAGCTGGAGAGACCCTGGGGCCTGGAATCAGAGCTTGAATTCTGGCTAGGCCTCCTACTGCCTAAGTACCTCCCGGTTTTCCTAAGATTTGTTTTTCTTGCCTGTAAAAATAGGGAGGTCAAGACATATATTTCACAGGGTATAGGTGCCTCACAGCAAATGGGGGGGATTCCTGGTTCACAGGGAGATTCCATGAAGATCAGCTCCAACCCTCCTCACAAGGTGGTGGCGCATGCTTGTAATCCCGGGACTTGGAAGGCTGAGATTGGAGGATTGCAGGTTTGAGCCTGGCCTCAGCAATATAGCAAGACCCTTAGCAACTTAGTGAAACCCTGTTTCCAACAAGAGAATAAAATAGGGCTGGGAGTGTAGCTCAGAAGGTAGAACTCCCCTGGGTTACAAACAAACAAACAAACAAACAAACACCCCCCAAGCCTACAATTGCTCCAGAGTAAGGATCCTTTAGAAATATGCTGTTTATGAATTATGTTCTGCCTGCTTTCAAATGTTGCCAGGTGGCCTCCAACAAAAGACCCACATGTTCCCATTGATGATAGAGAATCTTAAAAACCACTTAGGGGCACGAGGAAATGCAAAAATGTCCTGAACCGAATCATAGTTACTGTGTTCAAGTTTGAGATTTTATCCATGAGCGTCCTGACAGGGAAGGCAAAAAGAGGAATGGGAGCATAGGGCCAGAGCCTCACCGCTGGGTCGGTGGAAAGGTGCGGGCCGGCTCTTCAGGAGAACTCAGCGTCCTCCAGTACCAGCTCCCGAGGAAGGCCTGTGCGGAGCCTTACACACAGGGCCCAAGCCAGGTTAGGTGGGGTCCTGCTGGCGGTCCCTCCCCGGTGCCCGGGTGGGCGTGTCCTACCTGTCACGGAGAGGCGGGCCCCGTTGCTCTGCCGGGTTTCCCCGCTGTACTTGTGCTTGGTGATGCAGCGGTAGGTGGAGAGGGCGTCCTCCTTCTGCACGTCGGAGATGTACAGCCCGCCGTGGTGCGTGATGGCGAATCTGTTTTCTGGAGACACAACCAGGACACAGTCGGTTACTCCCGGCCTGGGCGACTATGGCGGACAGTAGAGGCGGCCTCCTCCCCAGCTGGAGCTGCAGCCCACCGGGAGGGGGTCACAGCTGGGCAACTGCAGCCTCAAAGGCCCGGGTGTTGCTGACTGAACAAGAGCTCCCAAACGCAAGCAACGAGACGGACAGAAACGGAAAGGATGGGTTCCTAAGCGTACACGCTTCAGGGTTGGGTGGAAAGCAGTTGAGTCAGACTGGGTCCCTGTCCAGCTAGCTCTTCTACAAGTTGGCTGTGAGACCTTGGGAAAGTTTCCTCACCTCTCTGAGCCTTCTAAGTTCCCAAAGAAATTTCATGGAGTGGACAGCAAGAAAACACCCGTCACAAATGAGGTGCTTGGTCAGTGGACACCGACTCCCTCTTTCCTACCCTGTAGGAGTTTGCAGCGCACTTCCCAGGCCTCGCTTGTCTGAGGGGTTCTTACCGCTGACTGAGGGGTCGTCTCCACTTTGCAGACGGGGAATGGAGACGAGTGGTGAAGTGACTGGCCCGGGTCACAGAGCCAGTAAACTGGAACTTGGGTCTTCTGATTCTCAGCATTAAACCAAACCAGCCTAAATCCTCTTTGCTCAATTTAAATTATTTATTCATTCAACGAACAATTATTGAGAGTACGATCTTCTAGGAGTGGGGCCACGAGGACATACAGTAAGAATTCAGCAAACAGTTCTCCAACACCCGTTCTGTGCGTGGCTCTGGGCTTTGCCACCAGTGCAGCCATTGCTGCCAGGGCGTGGCTGGGAGGCAAAGCACAGGCAGCCAGGCGCCATCTTGCTGTCTGGGACGGGACCCAGGCCCCTCAGGTGGAGCCGCTTGCCTTGTTCAAGGCCAGCCTGACCTTGAGCTGACCAGGGGCAGGTGTGGACGTGGGGAGGGCTGTGCTCTGGGCCGTGGCCTCCTCGGAGACACTGAGAAGCAGGCTCCTCCCCTCCTCTGAGGCTTAGTGGCTGGCCCTGGACGTGGCGCGGACTCAGGATAGTGACTGGGAGCTGCAGGGGAGACGGGAATGCTGGCCCACGGGAGGAGCCACCAACACGGGGCGGGGGGCAAGGCTGTCTAGGGAAACGTTTGGGGTAGCTGGACCCTCGAATCCTTTTACTTAGGGGTCTGCAAGTGACATCCCTCAACGAACGACAAGAGCTCTGGGTCTGGCTCACCCAACCAGGAGTATTCTGTGACGTCCCACCCCCTAAGCAAGTCAGGATTCAGAGCATCTAGAGGTGAGGACCCACCCAAGGGCACTTCCTGACAGTAGGGTGGAAACACTTAATGTGCTCAGCACGGTCTTTGACAAGGTTCTCCAGCCTTTGCTTGCATACCTTTGGGGCCAGGGAGCTCACTACCTCTCTAGGCAGCCCACCCCAAAGTTCATTGCTCTGACTTTTGAAAGTCCTTGATGAAAGATACAGTGCTGGTCTTTTCAGGAGAGCCACGGGTCCTGCTTCTCCTCCTCAGAGCCCCACAGAAGCAGCCCAAGCCTGTGTCCCTGATGAGTACTTTCACAAACTGGAAGGCTTTTGCCTTTTATTTAGTCTAAACAGTTTAATAGTTATTTAAATATGGTTACAATTAACTTCATCAATCTGGTGAGTTGCTTCTGAATAAACTTTGGTTTACCTAGAATTCTCCTAATTTATATAGTGTTGGGGGGGGGTTGGTGGGTTAGCATAAGTAAGGCCATTTTGTAAAAGCAGCTAATGTTCTAGGTGGAAAAGTACCACCCCACCTGTAAATGACTAAGCCGGTGAACAAAGGACTAGCTGGGTCACAATGCCCCTCTTGAACTCCTGCCCAAGCCTGTATCCTAGAATCGTTTGTTTCAAATCTCTGAACCGCAAAAGGGGACTTTCCAC
>PVLC010003047.1:0-28165 GCA_004027655.1 Graphiurus murinus
TCTTCTTCTTCTTCTTCTTCTTCTTCTTCTTCTTCTTCTTCTTCTTCAACTCTACATTTTCCAGAGCCAGCATTCTAAGACTTTTCCCATCGCCTCAATGTCAGTGAACCAACTCCATGGAAAAAGATGGGAAGAATTCTTTCTGGTATAGATTCAAATCTTAGGATGCCTGCCAACCTAGAAGTAAAGAGAACATGTGTGTGGCTGCTGTGCTGTGTTCTCTTCAGTGATATGCACCAGCCTTTTCTAACTCAACAGGCTGCATGATCTGTCTCACTTTATTTAAGAGAGAAATGTTTTCTAATTCATAAGAAAAGCACGTAGGACTTAGGCAAACATTGCCAGCCTTCTGATTCTAGGTATGATATTGAAAAGAGCAACAGACTTTATTTTACTGCAAGCTCTCCTAAGATCCATTACTGACATAACTCCGAGCAATTTTTTTTTTTCCATGACAGGACAAGCCTCAAGTAGTCCAGCCATGGAAGATGTATGTTAAAACAGTTAGGGCTCATTAGCACAGGGCAGCAGGCTTGTCAGGTATTGATGATGCTGAGAACTTCCTCTAGTCCAAACACACACACACACACACACACACACACACACACACACACACACACACACTAAGAGACTTAAGCTGGAGACATCTTTCAGTTTATTAATAGAAATCATTGGGTATGAATGTGTAAACACACATATACAGCTAGTTTTTCTTTGAATTCGGCATCATTGTGTTTGTTAATAATTAGAGAAAGGAACACTGGGAGGTGGCACATGATGATAAAAAGTGTTACTGTCTTTTGTCACTTTTAATTATGACTCAGAGAGTCTTGTGGCTGGCTGGCTGGACATCCACATAAATTCCAGAGGCAGTTCATGTCTTTGTCCTTGGAGATGCCCTAAAGTGTGTAACGTTTATTTGACAGTAACCTGGAATATTGAGGGGACTAGGAGAAAGAGCTGACAAGATGATCTAATAGATCCTTTATGTTTCCTTTTCCTTTTATGGGGTAGAAATAGTAAGCATGCATTCAGAAATGAGCCACGTCCTTCAATGGGTGAATGGATTATGCCTATATTTTTAAACACTTCATCCAACTAGCCTTTCATGCATGAATTTCCATCATTGTGAACCAGTAGAAAAGTCAAAAAAGGGCAGAAATGCTGGGAATCTGGAGAGAAGTCAAATGCGGCCATAATAGCTCTTAGAGATGGGACCAATGACCACTGTACAATTCTTTGAAATGGAAGGATGGGTTTGAGCCAAAAGGTTTCTATTCCAAACTTTCCCCATCTTATAATGCTTTTTTTACCTGCCCTCCTTGGAAATGAAACTAACAGCAACATTTTTAGTGGTCATCAGAAATTTGGCATCTTCCAGAGCACAAGGGTCACTGCCATAATTAGAACCTTACTCATTTTAGATCGGGGTAGGGGGCACATCAGACTTGTGTCTTGACATTTAATATGGGGATAGTGAGCAAGAGGCTATGTGACTTTTTTGTTACTGTTCTTATGATGCTAATTCTAGGAGGAGGACAAGATGATTGTTCAGGAGTGAGACATATATGAAATTATGTGAAAAAAATAATGAGATGTATAATGAAGCTTTAGCCATGCTGTGGTTACATAGGGGCATTTAGTCCAAAATGGTCCTTAGCATAATGGCTGGCTCTTATTTTCTTTCACATTACATGTTTCAGCATCTTTCCTTCTTTTAATACTCATAACAGCTTTTGGGTGCTTTTAGTCCTTTTTAAAATTAGTTTTAATTAATATAATTAATTTACATATTTGTGGTATAAAACATAATATGCATATAGTGTTTAATAATCTAAATAACAAAAAGATTATCTGATTAAAAAATGAGCCAGTGATCTAAACAGACATTTCTCAGAAGAAGAAATACAAGTTGCCAACAGATATGTGAAGAAATATTCAATATCACTAATCATCAGGGAAATGGAAATCACTATCACAGTGAAATATCATCTTAACTTAGTTAAAATGGGTATCACCAAAAGACAAAAAGAAAAATGCTCATGAGGATGTGGGAAAAGAGAAACTAATTTTATTATGCTTTTATTGGTACATTATATTGTCACATCATAAATCATGTTGACAGTGACATACATGCACAAAGTACTTGGTGCCCCCCCCCCAACCTCTCAATTTCCTCCCTTTCCAATACAGAGTAGTGGGATTGACATTGGTATATTCACATATGTACACATAGTTGATGGTAGTTTTCCATTAATGAACCTCAGTTTTTTTCCCCTCCCCTTCTCAAAGACCACTTCCCTGGCTCCAGTGAGGTTTCTTCTCCATTATCTGGATTTCCTCTGGTATCCCAGTTACTCCCTAGTTTATGCATATTAGAGAAAACATATGGCCCTTCATTTTCTGTGACTGGCTAATCTCACTTACCATAATGTTCTCCAGTTTCTTCCATTTTATTGCAAATGACATAATTTGCAAACTACTTCAGCCAGCCCTGATGGAGATCAGTGTAGAAATTCCTCAGAAATCTGGGAATGGATCCTCCATATGATATGGGTATACCACTCCTGGATATCTTTCCAAAGGGACCAAAATCAGAGAACTACAGTAATATATGCACACCCACATTCATAGCATCACAATTCACAATAGCCAAATATAAAGAAGCATCCTAGGTGTCCATCAACAGATGAATGGATCACAAAATTATGGAAATTTTACTCAGCAGTAAAGAAGAAAAAGGGAAACTCTTCTGTACTGTTTGGTGGGAATGTGAGGTAGTACCCCCCACCCCAAAATCTAGAAATAGAATTACCGTATGATCCAGCCATTCTACTGATAGAAATAAAGTAGGACATCAAAGAGTTATCTTCACTACCATGTTTATTGTAGTACTGTTCACAGTAGTCTAATATGGAATCAGTTGACATTTCCATTGATTGACAGATAAAGAAAATGTGATGTGTATACACAATGGAATATCATTCAGCCACAAAATCCTATCATTTGTAGAAACACAGATGGAACTAGAGAGCATTATATTAAATAAAATAAGTCAGGCATGGAGGTCATGTTCTGACTCATATGTGGAAGCTGTAAAAGTTGATTAAAAATAATAGCAAGTAAGCCAGGCGTGGTGGTGCACGCTTGTAATCCCAGCATTTGGGAGGCTGAGACAGGAGGATCCGGGTTCGAGGCCAGCCTCAGCTACCTAATGAGGCCCTCTGCAACTTAGTGAGACCTTGTTTCAAAATAAAGAATAAAAAAATAAGGCTGGGGGTATAGCTCGGAGGTAGAATGCCCCGGAGTTCAATACCCAGTACCACAAAAAAAAAAAAAAAAAAAAAAATAGCAAGTAGAATTGGGAATAATAGGAGAAGAGGATTAAAAGAGGTTGGCTATTTGGTTCAAAATTACAGTTAGATAGGGATTACAAAATTACAGTTAGTTACAGAATGAGTCCTAGTGTTCTATAGCACATCTGAGGGACTGCAGTTATCAATAATTTACTATCCATTGTAAATAGCTACAATAAAGGAGTTTAAATGTTCCTATGACCAAGAAATGATGTTTACTTTTGATTTTAATTGTCCTCTACTCTTCTATTACTTCCCTCCATTTCTTCCCTGTAAAATGCCTGTCTTCTCCCCTTGACAAGGAGTGCTTCTCAATGATAATGAAAACAATTGCTAAATCCACCTTTATGCATGTCATTCAAATCTAGTCACTTTATATTTGTTGGGATATGTGATTTAGGATCTTGGTGAAGTATTTTGGAAATTATAAGTCATTTTGTACATGTTTCATCATGACCAGGTTTGGTTGTTTCTAAAGTGAGTCCTAATGAATTTCAACCCTTCTGTATTTTCATTACACAATAGATTCTGCCAAGTTCAGGATGATGGAATAATTGCTTGATGAATGAATCTGATATACTCCATATAAGTTTTAGTATTTTATAGAGAAGGATGGCAAAGAATTCACACTGCACATGATATAATATGTAAAACATATATAGTGGCAGCAATAAATTATATGCATATATATGATATGCACACATGCATAGAGATGTGTACATGTAAATTTCCTTTACTTGCAATATAAATTAACCAGGAACCATTCTGAAGAAAATAATGCTTTAGGCTTAAGTAAGCCTTATTAAATTTCAAATGCTTGTTTTGAAGAACTTTTGAACATATTTATTCAAATATTATATATAATTGAATAAGGATTTGAGAGAAGTAATTTAGCCCAGACATTATTAGAAAAGAAAAAAGAAAACTGGTAGGCATGGATTTTTAAAATTACTCCCAAGGCCTTAATAAAATGATCATTTTTGAGCCCTTAAAAAGTTATCAATTTATTATAAAGGAACTTTCAAATATTAATGATAACTCAAAGCAACCCTGTAATTATACTGTTAATGAGGAAAAGTTGTAATTTTAAAAAGTTATATTTCTAAAATTCACATATTAGGTACATTTTAAAAATTATTTCCTTTATAGGATCTCATTTCTTCCTTTAGAATATTCAATAATGGTTACTACCTAAACTGCCTCATTTTAGAAAATAAGAAGTGTTTCCCAACAAAGTAGCTGAACTTTAGGACAGATGGAAATACAATGCTTTGTAGGTTTCATCTAAAAATCAATTCCATGGCCTAATGATATTACCATGTTTTTAAAAACAAACACACAAACAAATAAAAACAACACTCTTAGAGAATGACTATAACAAAGTTGGTACCCAAGTTATCAGCTGCTTAATGGGTGTTCATATAACTTTTTTTTACAGGTGACTGGAAATTGTCTTTCTTATAAACAACAATACCAACTCTACTGTGCCCATGTTGTAATTAAAGTGAATATTTTATATGCTATTTGCCATTTAAAAATATTCCAGATTTTTGTCAGTTTGTTTCCTGTTTTGTCTCATTATTTGACAAGGTTTCTTATTAATTTTAAGGAGGAACATCTGAAAATTAAATCCATCTCCCATAAGAACTGAATGGATTTCCCTGCTACAAATATAATAGAATCGTTTGTCCCCAAATACCACAAATTTGTGGAGTTCCCACATTGAAAAAATTATTTTCATGTACTGATCTCTCAAACACTAGTGACATCTGTGCACATGTCCTTTCTTCTGTTTTGCAAACCAGCTTCATCTTAAAACCAGATTTTAAAATTTAATATTAAACTGTTACAATGGCAGAAGTCTCCTTAAGAAAGCATTAAAGATGTGATAAGAAGTAAACAGCAAAGAAAACATAAACAAGTACATATTTGGAAAGAATGAACATGGAAAAGAGAAGAGGTAGAAGCTTTACCAGCATCATTATTACTCTTATGGGAATAAAAACATTACAAGTCCCAACAGTTCAACCGAGGGCTACCTAGAAACTTAATCATTATTAGTTACAGCAATAATATGCATAATGGCATTATTAAAAATAAGTAAAATAATATCATACTTGATAGCAGTAATAAATCAACAACCACTTAACTGTGTACATAGCACATACCAGGCATATATGACACGAAAACAAATTAGTCCACACAGTAACTCCATGAAAGAGATATTATACAAATTTTACAAATGAAGAGCCATATTCCTTCATTCCTTTCTTCCCTTCCTCTCTTTTCCTCAGAGCATCTTCCACCCACCACCTTCAGTTTTGTTCAGGTTGATAAATATTAGATGCTTATGATGTATCACAACAGTGGATGACTCAATTCCTTTCCTCTTCAGGTCGGAAAGTAGACAAGCAAAGAAGGAAGTAAAGAAAGAATGATGAAAGGAGAGAGAGAGAGAGAGAGAGAGAGAGAGAGAGAGAGAGAGAGAGAGAGAGAGGAGAAAGATGAGAAGGGAGGGGAGGGAAGGAGGAAGAGAAGAGAAGAGAAGAGAAGAGGGGAGGGGAGAAGAGGGAAAGAAAAGAAAGGAGAAAGACGGCCCGCTCAGTGATTAACACAATGAATGCCTCTTTACAAGGTAGAGCCATAGGCTGCACTAGGAGTAATGAACTCTTAGACTGAGTTGCTTTGGAGGTTTGGCTCAACTGGCAGTTGAACAATACTTGAGAATTTACCAATTGAATTGTGACCAATTTCTAACAAGTACCTAAGGTGATAACTCTTTTCTCCCTGCCTGCATTGCTCAGCACCTCAAATGAGAGGTCCTGTGAGGTTCACTAGCCCTTTGAGGAAATACATGTTCCATGTTCCTAGGTCATAGTGATGATCATCAGACGTCCTGAGAAGTGAGTAGCGCTGAAGGCAAGGGCCAGTGGAGGGGGACAAAGGGCCTAGTGACTGACTTCCACTTAGGTAGCCTTTGTCCTAGTAACATCCCTTGGGCAAAAGTATATCGGCAGCTACCTTCTACCTCCAAGGCATTCCCTGGTCTCACTCCACCATGAAATGCTCCCTAAATCATGATGAGATTACTCGTCTTGGGGTCATTTCCTGACTATGCTATAATTGCTAACTAACGAATTCCTTCAACCCCTTTAAAGGATTTTAATATTGAAACCTTATTTCCTTTTTTTATCTAGCCAAGTTTTCCTTTCATTGCTTTCAGTTTTATTGTCTTTAGAGAAATCCTCTGAATTCTATGACAGAGAAAGCACTAGGAGAAATGAAGCAAGAAGCTGAGAAAATACCACTGGAAATCAGCCCCAACTTTGTGCCTATCCCATTTCTCTAGAGTGGATATCTAATTACATAGCTTCATACAGAGCACATGGGATGAAATGAATCGGGATTTATTAGAATGGAATTAGCAATCTTATCTATCTCTCCCCAAAGAAGGTTGGCAGGGACACTCTGTGGGGATTGGGGTGCAATAGAGGCAGAATATACATTTCCTGGACACCCAGGGTCCCTGCAGTGCATCTCTGTTCCAGTGCTGGTTGGCAGCACAGACACAGCAGGCTGTGGATGACAAAGGGTAGTGGGAGGAGAGGGGGATTATGGCTGAGAAGTGTGTTAGGACATCAAATGTGATGGAAGGTTCTGAGATTTTCATTGTGATCTCAGAGGACACGGTGAACTCACGCCAGATGGTGAGTGAATTTTATTGTATGTAATAATACACATTATTGAACAAATGTCAAATGTCTACTCATTTGTTTCCTCACACTGAAATAAATATAGATTAATCAGGGTTCTTTTTTAAAAATTCATAAACAAGTAGAAGAAGAGCCTATTTCCCTTACTGAAAGAGAGTATAATTTTAATGTTGGAAGCTCCAGTCCTATGAAGCATGCTGGCTGCAGTGTGGGAGACCCTATCATCAGGAACGTCTTTTTTTCACTAAGAAGATTGGTCTCTACGCTGGGTAAGGAGGTGCACACGTATAATTCTAGCCACGTAGGAGGCTGAATCAGTAGGATCCCAAGTTCAAGGCCAACCTCTGCAACACAGTGAGACCTTTTCTCAAAATAAAAAAGCAAAGGGCTGGCATGTAGCACAGTGATAAAATGTTTCTGGGTTCAATCCCTATCACAAGAAGAGGAAGAAGGAGGAGAAGGAGGAGGAGAAAGAAGAGGAGGAGGTGGAGGAGGAAGAAGAGGAGGAGGAGGAGGGGGAGGAAGAGGAGGAGGAAGAAGAGGAGGAGGAGGAGGAAGAGGAGGAGGAAGAGGAGGAGGAGGAGGAGGAAGAGGAGATTGTTTTCTTAGCCTTGGAGATGCCTTCTTTTTAGAAGGAGAAGGTTCACACACTTTTTTAAAGAATTGATTTCCTTTCATAAAACCAGCATAATTAGAAAATACAGAATGCCTAATTATATGTCTCTTGCTTGGAGTATAGTTTATGCTATGTTCTTGTTCTGTTTGCAGAGGGGACAGAGAGCAGCAGGTCACCATTTTTAATAACACAACTTCACATAATGACTGGAGGTTATGAAGTCATTCTTCAATGTGGGTCTTTATCCTAGTATGGAATAATCATTGTAACACTCACATGAAATCATAGCTTTGAACACCGGTCAAGAGTGTTAATTTATTTCTTTGGACTCTCCAGCCTAGCTGTCAGCATTTTTACCTTAAAGTGACAGGATCATAATTAGAAGACTATAATTAGGGATCCCAGGAAAAGCAGGCACCCTTTAATGCTACTCCTCCTCCAACTACAAAATTGCTTCCCTGCAGAGATGAAACAAAAATGTAAAATACATAAATGGGAAAAAGGCAGTCATTCCCAAACCAAAGCAACTTGAACCTAGGTCATGCTTGAGAAACTTAGCCATGAAAGGTTGGCAATGAGAATCTTTCCTGAATTACTCCCTGGGTGGGAAAATTCATGTCAGTTCAGAACAAGTTAGAAGAAAAAAAAATCATGTTTTTCTAACATTTTCAAAGAATTAAGTTGGTGAAAGGTGTTGGATTTAAAGCTCTCAAAAGCAGTTCTCTCTCCCTAGAACACACATATTGATCCAAAGACAGCAAAAAATAATGGCCTATTATAGGCTTAAATTGCTATCTGTTAAAGAAAAGACTTCTTAGGTTGCAGGGCTCTGTTGATCTGTTATCACTTGCTCTCTGGTTTCTATTGAAACTACAGATTATAAACCAAAGTCAACTTAGCAGATGATTTTCAAATATCAAAAGGAAAAAAAAAACATGGACTCAACATGAGAAATTTGCATTGCTTTTATACTTCTTTGATTCTCTATGCCCACCCTCATTGGATCATCCTTGACTTGCTCATCCTGGAACCTTTAAAACATCTAAACATGGTAGATAAATGAATGCCTAGACACTACATGACAACCTCAACTGGTTCCCATGCACAACAGTATTCCATAAAGTTCAGGTAAAAAGAGAACAGAAACAGGTCATGTATTAGGTCATCTCTAGTTCTTCTATTTCTTCTCACTCTGATTTGTTTTGACTTGTCACTGCCAGCTGACTTTATGACAATTTAGTATAAAGTATAATATATTTCATCTGGTTGGAAATTTGATAATTCTAATTCAATGTTGTTAATCAGTATCATTTGTATTAGAAATGGGCCATTATCTATGATGAAAACCCATAGTTTTTGCTAATGCAATATGGTTGGTTTATAATTTCATAAGGAAGTTAATTTTCAAACATGGTAGATGCATTAATTTTTTCATTTTATTATGATAGATTCATAGGAAGAGACTATGACTGCAATATCTAATTATACAAATGAGGCAAAACAAAACAAAATAATAACAACCAGCATCAATTTTCTAAAATTTGTCTCTAAATTATAGAAAGAGTATCTTTATATCAAAATAAACAAGTCATAATAAAGTGGGCTATTATATGTTAATATTACTGAAATTTTATTTTGTAAAAAATGATTTCTAGTGACAACTCACAACAGAATTTTCAAAGCTTAATAAGTTTTTATAAAGTACAGGTTGAACTTAAAGTTTATTATATATTTTTAAAATTCCAGGCCCAGGATGGCATAAATATTCCCAGATATATACAAACATATAACAGTAAAAATATTTAAACAAGCAAACCTAAAATACAAAGGACCTAAAAGACTATTCCCTAATTTTGTAGATAACAGACAGAAAAGGGACACTTTGAATAATACAATTTCATTTATCACTAATTATATCCCTTTCATGGAAAAGATTGCATATCAAAATTTGTTGTTTGAATAAGAATCTATAGGAATTAAAGTCATTACACTGTCTGAATGAGTTTTGCCTCACAGGACTGTTTATTGATGAGAATAACTCTTGTGGCTTTTTTAGGAGATTGACTATCATGGAAAGATGCTAAGTACCAAAGAAACTCTTTGAAGAAGACTAGATTCTCTGATTTCCCATGTATTGGCTTAGACTTCTTAAATAGAGAACATAATATCAAATTTACTGCTTCTGTTGTCTTCCTAGACAAAATCTTTCATGACAAAGAAAGAGCATTGCTGCAGAGTCTCAAATCTCTCTTTCTCACTGAGCTTCAAATGGCAAACAGAAGCCATACTGCAAAGTCTACTTTCTGTTAGATCTTTCTCTGGTCACTTCCCCTTCCAGCTTCTGCTCAACAATGAACCACACTGAATTCCTGAGGATGTGATCCAATCAGTACTCTATTATGTCTAAAAAAAAAAAAAGACATAGTACGACTGTGGCTTAATTCTATGCCCCAAATCAAATTGTAATTGAAAGTCATTTATTTTTTGCAAAATATAATTTTGAAACCTATGTCCCAAGTTATTAGTCAGCTAGGTATATTATGTGATTTCATGTTATAGTGATTTTTTAAAATGGAATTCTTAAGGGAGTACTTTATATGTGATGTGAAGCTTCCCACTAAAACCTACAATTAGAAGATGTTTGAGGAACAGAAAATAAAGTTTTCTTAAAATACTACTGAAAATGTATACTTAAGGTTTTGGCAAATTTGCAGTAATATGTCAGAATATTTACATATTCTGAGTAAAATGAGCAAATTTATAACATTATTTTATTTTTTTTAATTGGTGCATTGTAATCACACATCTTTGTTAGGTACAAGTTACTATAGATAAAAGCATACATGCACACATTTCTCATTTAACCCTTCCCCAATTCCCACCCCATTCCTCCTCCTCCCTCCTTCTCAAGGTCAGTTTAGTGATTGACTTTGATGTGTTCATGAAAGTACATCATGCTCATTAGGGTGTCTTCCCCCCCCCCAACACCTTCCATTAAGTCAAATTCTTTGTTCACCTAAGGATTCTTCTTCTTCAACTGGAGTCCCTCTTATGTCTCATTTTCTCCCTAGCTTCCACATATTAGGGAGAGCATACGATTTTTAACTTTTTGTGACTGACTAATCTCACTTAACATAATGTTTTCCAGTTCCATCCATTTCCCTGCAAATAACATGATTTTGTTCTTCTTTATGGCTGAGTAAAATTTCATTGTGAACATATCCCATAGTTTTATAATCCATTCATCTGTTGATGGACATAGTGGCTGGTTCCATAGTTTGGCAATTGTAATTGTGCAGCTATAAACATAGATACAAATGCATTGGTCTGATAGTTTGATTTCCGTTCTTTTGGGTAGATACCCAGAAGTGGTATTGCTGGATCATATGATAGGCCCATTCCCATTCATCTGAGAATCCTCCATATTGTTTTCCAAAGTGGTTGCACTAATTTTCAATCCCACCAGTAATGTATTAGGGTTCCCACTTCTCAGCACCCTCACCAGCATTTGTTGTTGTTTGTGTTCTTGATGATTGCCATTCTGATTGGAGTTAGGTAAAATCTCAAGGTAGTTTTGATTTGCATCTCTCTGATTGCTAATGATGTGGAACATTTCCTCATATATTTATTGGTCATTTGTATTTCTTCTTTTGTGAAATGTCTATTTAGTTTCTTTTCCCATTTTTTGATTGGGTTATTTGTTTTCTTAGCTGTGAGTTTCTTGAGTTCTCTGTATATTCTAGATATTAGTCCTCTATCAAAAGAGTAGCTGGTAAAATTTTTCTCCCATTCTGTGGGCTCTCTGTTGAGGTTCTTGATAGTTTCCTTTGCTGCACAGAAGCTCTTTAGTTTAATGCAATCCCATGTATTGATCTTCCTTTGAGTTGCTTGTGCTTTTGGGGTCTTGTTGAGAAAGTTTTTACCTGTGTCTATGTGTTGAAGGGTTGGGGCTATGCCCTCTTCAAGTAGCTGCAAGGTCACTGGCCTGACTTCCAGGTCTTTGATCCACCTTGAGTTGACTTTTGCAGGGTGAGAAAGTAGGGTTTATTTCCATTTTTCTGCATGTGGATAACCAGTTTTGCCAACACCATTTGTTAAAGAAGTTATCGTTTTTCTAGTGTATGTTTTTGGCTCCTTTGTAAACATGAGGGTCTGTTTCTGAAACTTATTTTCTGTTCCATTGGTTTGTGTGTCTGTTTTGGGGCCAATACCATGCCATTTTTATTACTGTGGCTTTGTAGTAAAGTTTGAAGTCAAGTATTGTGACACCTCCTGCATGGTTCTTGTTACTAAGAACTAGTTTGGCTATCCTGGGCTTTTTGTTGTTCCAAATGAATTTAAGGACTGATTTTTCTAAGTCTGTGAGGAGTGACCTTGGTAATTTCATGGTTATTGCATGAATCTGTAGATCACTTTTGGGAGGATGGCCATTTTGATGATATTTATTCTGCCTATCCAAGAGCATGGTAGATTTTTCAATCTTCTAAGGTCTTCATTGATTTTTTTTTCAGCTTTTTGTAGTTTTCCTTATAGAGGTCTTTGACCTCTTTGGTTAGGTTTATCCCAAAGTATATTATTTTGGGGGGTGCTATTGTGAGTGGAATTGTTTTCTGGATTTTTTTTAGTGGTTTTATGGGTGGTATACAGGAAAGCTTCTTATTTTTTAAGATTGATTTTGTATTCAGACACTTTGCTGAATTTGTTGATCAGTTCTGTAAGTTTTATGGCTGATTTTGTTGAGTCTTTTAAGTATAGTATCATGTCATCTGCAAAGAGGGATAGTTTTAGTTCTTCTTTCCCTATTTTTACCCCTTTGATTTCCTTCTCTTGCCTTATTGCTCTGACTAGAGTCTCAAGTACTATGTTGAACAGAAGAGGTGATAATGGACATCCTTGTCTTGTTCCTGTTTTTAGTGGGAACGCTTGCAGTTTTTCTCCATTTAATATGATATTGGCTGTAGGTCTATTGTATATTGCCTCTATGATTTTGAGGTATGTTCCTTCTATTCCAATTCTCTGCAGTGCTTGTAGCATGAATGGGTATTGGATCTTGTCAAATGCTTTTTCAGCATCAATTGAGACGATTATGTGATTTTTGTCTTTGAGTCTGTTTATGTGGTGAATTACATGGATTGTTTTTCATATGTTGGACCAGCCTTGCATCCCTGGGATGAACCTGACTTGGTCATGGTGTATAATTTTCTTGATGTGGTTTTGAATGTGCATTGCTAGTATTTTGTTTAGCAGTTTTGCATCTAAATTCATCAATGATATGGGCCTATAGTTTTCTTTTCTTGAGCTGTCTTTATTTGGCTTTGGTATTAATGTAATGTTGGCTTCATAGAATGTGTTTGGGAGCGTCCTATTTCTTTCTATTTAGTGGAATAATTTGAGGAGTATTGGGATTAGCTCTTCTAAAAATGTTTTATAAAATTCACTTGGAATATCATCTGGCCCTGGGGTTTTGTTTGATAGTAAACTTTTTATTGCTGTTTCTATTTCTTTGATTTTTATTGGTTGATTTATATTTTTTATATATTCTTGACTCAATTTAGGAAGGTTGTATGTATCTAAAAATTTTTCAATTTCTTCTAGATTTTCCATTTTTTTGGAGTATAGTTTTTCAAAATAGTTTCTGATGATCCTCTGTATTTCCGCACTGTTGGTGGTAATATCACCTTTTTCATCTCTTATTTTGGTAATTTGGGTTGATTCTCTCTTTCTTTTGGTTAGGTTGGCCAATGGTTTATCTAGTCTTGTTTATTTTTCAAGAAACCAGCTTTTGGTTTTGTTGATTTTCTGTATTGTTTTTTTAATTCTCTATTTCATTAATTTCTGCTGTGATTTTCATAACTTCCTGTCTTCTACTCGCTTTGGGGTTAGACTGTTCTTGTGTTCCAAGGACTTTGAGCTGTGTCATTAGGTTATTTATTTGGTGATTTTCCATTCTTCTTATTTGGGCACTCAGTGCTATAAATTTTCCTCTTAGTACTGCCTTTAAGGCATCCCAGAGGTTTTGATATGTTGTGTCTCTGTTTTCGTTGGTTTCTAGGAATTTTTTAATTTCTCCCCTTACTTCTTCTGTGACCCATTCCTCATTCAGCAAGTGGTGTTCAGTCTCCATGTGTTTACATGATTACTCTGGGTCTTCTTAGAGTTGATTTCTAGTTTCACTCCATTGTGGTCTGAAATGATACAGGGAATTATGTTACATTTTTAAAATTTGCCAGTGCTCTCTTTGTGGGAAAGATCGTGGTCTATTTTAGGGAAGGTTCCATTGGCTGCTGAGAAAAATGTGAATCCAGCTGTAGTTGGGTGAAATATTCTGTACGTGTCTAACAGATCCATTTGGTTTATGGTATTATTTAGGTCTGAAGCATCTTTACTGACCTTTTTTTTTTTTTTTTTTTTAGAATATCGGTTTAGTGATGTGAGAGGAGTATTGAAGCCTCCTAGTATTAGTGCATTAGGATCTATGTGTGACTTTATATCATGCAGAGTTTGTTTATTGAAAGTGGCTACACTATGTTTGGGGCATGGATATGGATAATTGTCATTTCCTCTTGCTGGATTGTTCCTTTTACTAGTAAAAGGTGACCTGCTTTGTCTCTTTTGATGAGCTTAGGCTTTAAATCTAATTTATCTGATATCATAGTTGCTATTCCTGCTTGTCTTCGAGTTCCATTGGCATGGATTACCTTACTCCAGCCCTTCAACTTTAGTTTGTGGGAATCTTTGCTTGTAAGGTGTGTTTCTTGCAGGCAGCATATAGATGGATTCTGGGTTTTAATCCATTTTGCCACTTTGTGCCTTTTTATTCAGTGTGATTATTGAGAGATGATTTTTCATCAGTGTGATTATTGAAAGATGATTTTTAATTCCTAACATTTTGAGTTTTGACTTCTGTTTGCGGTAGTGTTTGTTCTTCTTTGCTTAGTTGTTTGCTTCCTGGAAATGATTGTTTTTCTGGTTCTGACATTTACTCATTAGTTCTTCTTTGTAGTTAATTCTTTGAGTATTTTCTCTAGTGCTGGTTTGGAAGACATAAATTCTTTTAGTTTTTGTTTGTCATGGAAGGTTTCTGTAGCCCTGTCAATTTTGAGAGAGTTTTACTGGGTAGGAAAATCTTGGCTGCAAGTTAATTTCTTTCAGAGTTTGGAATATGTTAGTCCAGCCCCTCCTGGCTTTCATGACTTGGTTTGGGAGATCTAGAGTGATTCTAATTGATTTTCCTCTAAATGTCACTTGGCCTTTTACTTTTGTTGCCTTTAGAATTCTTTCATTAGCCTCTACATTAGTCATATTGATTATTATGTGCCGTGGTGAACCTCTTCTTTGGTCTTGTGTAGAGGGGGTTCTATATGATTCTTGCACCTGTGTGTCAACTTTTCTTTGTATGTTTGGAAAATTCTCTGATATTACTTCTTTGAAAAGATTGTTTATTCCATTAGTTTCAACTCCTAATCCCCCTTCTATGCCTATTATTCTTAGGTTAGCTCTTTTAAAATTGGTCCAGATCTCATCAATGTCCAATTCATACTGTAGAATTTTTTTTCTAGATTATGTATAATGGATTCATTTTTGGAATGGTCATCTTCTAGGAGTGATATTCTGTTTTCCATGTGGTCTAATCTACTGTTTATAGTTTGTATTGATGCCTTCACTCCTATTATTGCATCTTTCATGTTCTTTACTTCCCTCAAGGCTTCTCCATGATTCCTGCTCAGGATGTTAGATTCTTTGTTTATTTGTTCCTTTATTTCTTTATAGCTATCTCTGCATTCTTTCTGGAAGTTTTATATCATTTCTGTTATTAAAGATGTGAATTGTTCTTCTGGTAAGCTCTGCCATTCAGTGTCATTGAGTTCTGTTATTGTGGGGTTGTGTTGACTAATTGTTTCTTTGGTAATTTTCCTTTTCATGATTTCCTTGTTCTTAAATTTATAACTTTGCTGCTCTTGCACACTTTCTCTGAATCTATAGGTTTCTTATTTTTATTTTCTCTCTGTGAATGGTATCACGTACTGAGTTGCATTACTCTGGTACTTCTTCTGCCCACTCTATTGGTGTCTTTGGTAGGTTTCAGGTGTTGACTTCTAGGGTCTAGCAAAAGCTAACAAAGCAACCAATCCTCCAAATAAACATAGATAAACTGAAGCAATGCAAAGTGAAAATGAAGCAAAACAAAACAAGAAACCCAGAAAGCAAAAAACAAAATAAAAATTCCTGCAAGTTTGTAAGAACAGACCTGATTTTTCCTCTCCAGATCTTTTGGGTAGATCCCTGCTGCTGTGGGTGGCAGACAAAATGGCAGCTGACAAGATGGGGGCAGCTACTGCTGCGCACACACCGGTTCCCCTGGTTCCCCCATTCTCCCTGGTCTGCTCTCTGGGTTCTGTCCAATTGCCCCTGTTATTTTACTCACTTTTCTGCTGCTTTGCTTCTCTTTCCTTCCATCAAGAAGCTGCTCCTGCGGCAGTTTTGATTCAAGCTCTGCAGTGCAGTTGATCTCTGTTCTGGCTCTGTAGGCAGAGGTGGGCTGGGATGGCCCAGCATGGGCTTAAGCTGGTCGTACCACACATTCCGGTCACTGTTGAAGGTGCCTCGATATGCTGCCTGGTTAGGATGTGGAGTTCATGAGTCACTTACTCCACCTCTGGTCACTGGGAATGCAGAAGGTTGTTATATATTTCTTTTTCAGTAGACCCCACGCCGGGGGCTGGCTCAATGGCGGCCACCACTCAGCAACGTGGCACTGCGGCTGCACAGATGGGCTTCTTTACTCTCCCTGGTCGGCCTTCTGGGTTCTGATCAGCTGTATTTCAGTTTTTGTAGTGTTTTTCACCTTTTTGTTGCTTTTTTTTCTTCTGTCAAGAAGCTGCCTCTATGGCAGATTTGAATCGAGCTCACAGCGCCTGATGAGAGGTGTCGCGCTCCTCCGACACCATCTTCCTGGAAGTGTGTTCTATAACATTATTTTAAAGAGTGGTTTATTTACTTGTTTAAATCAATTATATTTTTCTGCATTTCTTTTTTTGGGAGGGTGTGGGAGGGGCTAAGGATTTAACCCAGGGGCATTCTACCTTTGAGCTACATCTGCAGCTCTATTTTATTTTTTATTTGTGAAACATGCTGTCATTATGTTGCCAAGGGCCTTCCTTAATTTCTGAGGCTGACCTCTCATCTGTGATCCTTCTGTCTCAGCCTCTCAAGTACTAGAATTACAGGATGTGCTATCATGCCCAACTTTCTTTTTTTCAATTTCAAATGTTTATTTAATAGAAATAAAACAATTATTCAAAATGACATTATTCTGTTTCTCATTATAGTAATAAAATATATGAGGCAGATTAACTTAAAAAAAGATGTGTATTTGGCTTACAGTGCTGAAAATTCAAAGGCATGATCAGTTGACTCTGGGGAGGACCTTACAGCACCATGACAAGAGGGAAGGGACCTCATTTCAAAACAGAAAGCCAGAGAGATTGAGGGGCCAGGATTAGACTTTTTATAACAATTCACTCTCACTAGAACTCATTCTAAGAGAGCTGCATTTCCTTACAAGAGCAGCACCCTTTATGACCTAGGGACCTCTCCATAGGCCCTGATCCTTAAGGATTCTATCAGTTCCCATATCTCAACAATAGGGGCTAAGCTTCCAATGCATGGAACTTTTGGGGACACAATCAAGCCATATTGAAACCATGGCAATATACAATACATGTATAAGAAAGGGAAATATGCATTTGGCCAAATTTTAGAAATCTGAGTGATTTTCAATAGCATCATTTTACAGCCATCAAGTTTTAGCATCATTTATAGCCATCAAGTTTTCCACAATTATAAATTTCAGAAACTTATTTTGTTTTACATGTTTATGTATGTCACTATTACAATAACCATGTTACTGTAAAGTGATTTTTATAATGATAACCTTTATGCTTAAAACTTACTCAGAAATATAGTTAATATGAGAGTAAATAAGATAAAACATGGTTGAATTTCAAAAAAGCTTTGAAGGGAGTGGAATCGACTTTCTTTCTCTGAATATTGAAGGAAATACACGAAGATCTACTTCCACCAAAAAGGGCAGTTCATTTGGTTAAAGTGTTGGAAGTGTCTTGGAGAAAATCTTTGTGGCAGTCATCTTTCCATTACTGTAAGGAATACCTGAGATAATCAGATTAAAAATATAAGAGATTTTTTTCACAGGTTTGGAGGTTTTATTTTTTTCTAGGAATCAAACCAAGGTCTTCCACATGCTAGGCAACTGTTCTCTCAGTGACCTTATTATGGTCAGATCTAGAATATCCGCAGAAGAGCTTGTGTATTAGCCTTCAGATTTGATGTAATTGAGTCATGAGAGTTGTAACCTCATCAGTAAATAAAATCATTGTGTTTGATTTACTGGGTGGTAACCTGGGCACGTGGGCTGTGGCCAGAGGAGCTGGGTCCCTAGGGGGTGTGGTTTTAGAGACTGTACTTTTATTTTTGAATCCCCTTGTTTTCTCTCTCTGGCTTCTGGCATCCATGATGTGAGAGCAAAGCCATGCTATCTCCCTCTCTCTGCTTCCTACCACCATACCCTGAGTCTCATCAACCCTGCCTGACATGAATTGAACCTCTGGAATCTCCAAAAATTCTGAGCAAATATATTTATCTCCATCTAAGTTGTATGGGCAGGTGTTTGGGGTTATAGGAGTGAGAGTGTGGTCTTCACTCCTGTGAAGAATTTCATCCCTGGTTGGTAGATCTCATTGCTGTGGGACCTGTGATGAGTCAGCACCTATGGCAGCAGTATGTGACAAATCTTTTTACTCATGGCCATGATGCAAAGGAGAGAGGGGAAAAGGGGACAAGGTCTCTCATTCCTCTTCCAGGATATTATTCAGATGACCAGATGACCTCCTACTAGGATCAACTTCATAAAACCTCCATCCCCGGCCCACTCATGCCAAGCTTGGGACTATGCCTTTAATGTGCTTTGTAGGACACGTAAGTTTCAAAACACATTGAGCATATTACTTTTGCTTCTTAAACATGATCTGGATCAAAGTTTCTTTGAACTTATGCCATATTTTGATGTAGACAATACTTGCCACCTGAAGCCCATGTATCCCTTATCATCTTTTATTATTTATCATATTTTATTATTTCCAATTTTCCCCCAAATGAATAAGGTACTCAAACCTACTTGATAGTCAATCATGGACTAGCGGGTCTATAATCTATTTTCTTGAGAGTATTTATCCTTCCAGAAGCACTATGTTATCCAGTATAGGTCTAAATCTTGTATAAAACAAAAAACAAAAAAACAAAACAACAACAATAACAAAAAAAAAAAAAACCCTTGGGACCAGATATATTTCAGAATTTAGCAATTTAAAACTTTGGATATAGAGAGAATAGAGAGATTATCTAGTGCATATCCTCTCATCTTGTATTCAAATGCACCCAAAATCTCTGTAGTGAAGTGTAGGAAGTAATTGAGATAAGGTAATATCTACGCATAGCTTCAATTCAGATTTTACCATCAAATGAACTAGGAAACAACTCTCAGTTTCTTAGATTTCAGAATGACAAGTTAATATGGAACTATGGAAACATCTTCAAAAAATACCACCAATTGAATGAATTTGTGGGATCATAATATGAGACAGTGGTGCATAGACAGGGCCCATCCTAGTCTTAATACTCTTAAAATGTGCTTAGGTTTCTCATGATGGGCACCTAGTTTCCTGGGGCTTCCTTTCAAAGATTTTTAAAGCCTAAAATACCCCCCTGCCAAAATACACAAATATGTACATTCACACAGAGTTATACATATGGATGAAAAATATTAATAATCTCTTTTATAAGACACATTCTTGCAAATTTCACTAAGAAAAAAATTCAACTTCTTTGATGCTCCTAGAGTATAGTCAGAGAGTAAAAATAGTTGCTCTACTTTTCATTTAAATTATACTTTAAAAAATTTGTTTAGCATAGAAGAGATTAAAAATATATGGGAACAGAAATGAGTGTTTTCCTTGGTACTTTTTTGAAAGAAATTGATGTTGGCCTTTAATGCTGCCACAGTAAGAAATATATTGAGATCAATCTGAAAGAGCCAAATCCATGTCAGCTTTAAAGGATGGAGATGACTTGAAGTCATAAAATGTGAGTTTTGGTAAATAAGAAACAACAAAAGAAATTTTGTTTAGAAACACGTAGTGGTTAGAAAGTATCCATGTGCATTCAGCTACTTTGGAATGAGCACCAGACATATTTGACCAAAAAATTACTCTTTCTCCTAACTTTTAAAATTCAGGGAAAAGTCTGATTTTACCAATTTATCTCTATTGTTACACATTTGAAGTGAAGTTGTTTTGAATAGGAACTTTACTTTTTTAATATAGAAATAATAATAATAATAATAATAAAAAACTAAGATCTCCATGAAAGGGTCTGGGGATGTAACTTTCCAAGCCCAGAACTATCTCACTGCCCCCCCCACCCCCAAAAGAAAACAAACAATATTTATCTCATATCTCCATGAACAGTCAATAGCTCACCTAGGAGAAATATTGCATTTTAAAATATTTTAATGATGCATTGTATTTTTATATCATAGTGAGGTTCAAAGTCACAAAACAAAAAAAACAAACAAAAAAACAAAACCATGCACAGAGATCTTAGTGTCTTAGTGTGTTTCTCTTCAGGTCCCACCCGCTACCCCCCACCCCATACATAAATATGAGGTTGTTGGTGATATTTTCATCTGACATATTTGTTATCTGGAAATTAGGCTAAAGAGACTCTCACAAGCAGTTAAAATTTATTTTTGTCCCTCCAAGGTGCTTTGGATGAGCAACGAAGTCATTTAGACTGGGAAAGTAATTGAGATACCTAAATTTAATCCTGACCACAAGTAGCATTAGGGGCAGAGGAATACATACCCTGATTATAACACGTTTTGGTGTTGGTCATTGTAAACTGGCCAAACCTTTAGGAAAAAACAACAACAATAAAAACAAAAACAATCCAAAAGTCCTCCAGAGAAAAAGCTGGAAGCAGAAGTTCATTTTTCCTGCAAAGCACATTGACACAAGGTAAGTACTGTGGCAGAGATAGGATTCTCACCTGCCAGGGTCAGTGCAGGACCACCAGTGAGAGCCTGGAAGCTCACTGGGAACCATGTGGGTGATAGGATGTAGTATGTCAACATCAGAGGTCACTCTTGGCACCAAAAAAAAAAAAAAAAAAAAGTTTCAAGTCCAAGTCTGGCCAGTGTCAGTGGGAGAAGAGGGGGCAATGGAACTGTGGGAGCAGCTAACAGGAAGACAAGTGGAAAGAGTCCAGCCAGCACTGAGGTGAAAGAACAGATGCGATAGCCAAAGAGAACATCTATGTTCTCAGTATAGGAAGCAAAGGGCACGTAAAACTGGCAGGAAGCTGAATGCCTGGCCTTTTGAGGCATTTTCTGGTTGTGTTTTTGTGATTTCTAAGCAAATTTGGGGGAGGATGTCACAAAATCAAGTTTCCACCGTCCAAAAGTGAAAGGTTTATATCCCTGAGCTCTTTTGTTATTGGGTTGCTGATTTTTCTGTTCTGTGCTTTGTTTTAATTGGTTGAGAAGCATGCAGTGGAAGGAAACACAACTCTCCCACCTTCTATCAGTTCCTGCAGCTCTTCCTCTGAGTGGGGATATCAGATGGGCAAACCCCGCAGAGTGCAGTATTCCAACATTTCTGCCAACTCTGAGAGCTGGCCTGCCCTCAAGCAAGAGATTGCAAGAAACAGGTACACTAGGGTGCCGACTTCAGAGATGTCTGCCAATAGATGAACCTCAGTGTATCAGAAAGAGACCTGGAAGCCTAAATGTTTTATTTTAACCGATACTTTTGGGGAAGTCTTATCCTATGTAGTAAGCCAACTCTAGAAACAAAGGCTAAAACAAGATTGGATTAATTGAATTAAGATGAGTAATGGTTTTCATTTGTAGGTTTTTAATTATACTCACCTATTTCTGCCACCACCTCCAAGCTCCCCTTCAAACAGGAAACATGTAATGGGAAGAAAGAAGCTTCTCCTAAGATGATGATTTTATCTGTGTTTATGTTTATACTAGCTATTTCCGTGTATTGTTTGACAATCACGAAAACCAAATCTCCCTTTCAAGAAGAGCAAATGAATTGTTTGACAATCATGAAACCAAATTCTCCCTTTCAAGAAGAGCAGCTTACGATCTGGCAGAAAAAACAATGAGTAGCCCACCAATTGTTGTGTGCATGTATGTCACTATCAGCATGAACTACATTATGATGTGAGACTATAACGTACCAATAAAAGTATAAAAAATAAACACATAGACAGAATATAAATTGGAAAAGAAAAGAAACACCATCAAATGGTGTTCTCCTTACAAAACTACCAAGTTGGTGTCTGTGCTATTTACAATCAGCTTCTAGCTGGAAATACTACAATGATTTCTGCCATTATCTTTATAACAGAGATAATTTTGTAGTTATAGTAGTGAAAGAGAAATGTAATAGTGCATCTCTTCACTGAGCTCCAGAATCGCTTATCACTCCAGAGTGGTTGCCAGTTCTGTCTAATCCTCCTCCCATGCATTTGGCAAGCTGATAGTATTCAAAAGTTCATGCTGGATTGGCGGGTTAGCATTGGAATTTTGGTCTTTTTTTCCCTAATATCTGTGATTTATCTTACATTTCTTAGATTTTGTGAATATTTGAGAACTAAAGTCACTTTTGAACACTTGTGTATGTGAGTAAAATCCACACATCCATCTTGGCCTGATAACTAGAAGTCACAATGATGAAAACATTCTTTTATGCAATGTATTGAAACATTTAAAAAATGCTTCTGGTGATTTTATATATATATTTATATATATATATATATATATATATATATATATATATATATATATATATATATATATAATCTTTTTAAAATTGAAATACCTCAACTGTAGGAAGTTTCAAAGATTGGCTCATACTAGATGAATACTCCAAAATTTAGAGAAAACTTTAAGGCTTTAATATGTGAAAATTCCTTGTAGCATCCCAATGAGATGGTGATATTTCTTTGCCTTCGGTCACAGAAAAGTTACTTTATAAATGGTCTTTTTTATGGGATTCCTGCCTGTCCTAATTTCTGTTCCAAGTTTAAAAATCATTTAAGAGTAAACTATTGAGGACAAATCTTTAATCATGAATAACCACATAACTTACTAAAACTTTTATGTAACAGAATTCTGATGATGTTTTCAGAGACTGGTAGCCTGAAGTCACTCATTTCCTACGTTCTGTTCTCTAAATTAGTCTCTGCAGAACTCTACAGGCTGGATTCATAATGCTTCTGAATTCATCACTCCAAATAGCATTCTTGGAAACTGAAAGAGATTCTTGCTGGACACAAGGTGGCAGTAGCAGACCATCTAAACAGCTATGATCGAATCATGAGACTCCTAGCTGTATAAATCAAATTGAGTATTCTTCATGATGATTTTATTCATTTTTGGAAAGGGGGATATGGAGTCATTTGAGAATCTGATAAAAAAAATTGTGATTTTCTCTCTACCTCAGTCACCATATTCATGAATTTCTGATGAAGCTTTTACATGGGCATGTACTTTCAAGGTTAAGAACAAGATTAATATTTGAAGTTCGATCCTATGAAGACTAACTTCTTTCCTCCATTCGAAAATAAATACTCAAAAAAAAGAAAATAAATACTCAAAAGGAACATAACAATACAAAAAATTCAGTAATTCAAGTATCTAGGGAAGAAAAGACTCAGAAGTTGAGGCTAACTTTTAAAGAATTCTACCTTTTGTCTGTCCCATCTTTCTAGGGAAGAGCAGTAAATTGGAAACCTTAAGCCATGTATTGTGAATGCCTAGCACTTTCCACCTCAAGAGTAGGTTAGCTTAAGCTGATGATTATTCATGATCAGTTAGGTTAATGATTCTTTATTTCTTATTAGTGAAATTTTTTTAGCTCATAAATGATAATTTTACAGAAGCTTGAGCCTCTACTTCTGCTAATTGATTTTGGAAAACACACCCAATTTTTCCTAGCTTCTAAAAGTTGCAACTTATTAAAATAGATATTTGTTTTATTGTTCTTTTAATAAGAAAAATAATAAAATAAAAGAATAAAAAATATAATATAGTGTGTATATATAATAAATAGTCCAGGGTATCAACTAGCAACTCAGTAATTCAGGTATATAAATATATACTAAATTTCAAACATTTTTTAAGGTAAAGTGAAATAATAAAATTTCTAACAGAATAAGATATGGTTTCCATTAAAGTTTTGTTATTTGTCTTTACAAATATTACTAAAAATCCTGAGGAATGAGTCCTAACTCTGGCACAGGTACAGATTAAGTTACTGGCTTCTCTGATTGATTCATGGGCGGGGGGGGGGGAGGAAAGGGGAAGGAAGGAACACTGCTGATTTTTCTAGAATTCTGATTCAGAGTTATAACTTTCAGGTTGGCAATCGATTATGGGCTATTTCCCAGAAGCAGCAACTACCCTGGTTTTACAGAACACAAGGTGGCAGAATTGCTCTTTTCTTTTCAAATCATTGACTTTTCTTTTCTGTTTTCTTTTTTGCTCTACCACTAAGCTACATCCCAGCCCTTTTTATTATTTTTTTAAATTGGTACATTGTAATCACACATCTTTGTTAGGTATAAGCTGGTAAAGTTATACATGCACATATTTCTCATTTAACCCTTCCCCAATTCCTGCCCCACTCCCTCATCCTCCCTCCTTCTCAAGTTCAGTTTAGTGATTGACTTTAATATGTTTGTGAAAATACATCATATGCAGTAAGGTGCCCCCATCACCTTTAGTTAAGGCAACTTTTTTGCTCACTTAACGTTTCTCCTTCATCTAGAGTTCCTCTTATGTCTCACTGTCTCCTAGCTTCCACATAATAGGGAGAGCATATAATTTTTAACTTTTTGTGACTGACTAATCTCACTTAACATGTTTTCCATGATTTTGTTCTTCTTTATGATTGAGTAAAATTCCATTTTGTATATATCCCATAGTTTTGTAATTCATTCATCTATTTATGGACATCTTGGCTGGTTCCATAGTTTAGCAATTGTGAATTGTGCAGCTATAAACATAGATACACATGTGTTGGTCTGATAGTTTGGTTTCCTTTCTTTTGGGTAGATACCCAGAAGTAGTATTGCTGGATCATATGGTAGGTTCATTCCCATTCCTCTGAGAATCTTCCATACTGTTTTCCAAAGTGGTTGCACTAATTTGCAATCCCACCAGCAATGTATTAGGGTTCCCACTTCTCCACACCCTCACCAGCATTTGTTGTTGTTTGTGTTTTTAATGATTATCATTCTGATTGAGGTTAGGTGAAATCTGACTTTTAACTTGCTCAAAATGTCATTTTTCTAAAGAGCAACACACAGAGCAATTGTTGAAACATTAAAAGCCCACGAATCTTAAGGTAGCATTACATAAAATGAAAGAACATCTATTATTACTAAAAGCTCATTTTGCCAGTTTGTTTTTGGGGATTACATAGAGAAAGAAAATAATAAATTTTAATAATTGACTGCATCTTGAAAATGCCTTTTTAATGCACTTAAATTACTAGGGGGTCATTTAGTGAACTCCTCTTACAATTTAACAGTGAATTTTGCTCTTTAGCATATTTTAATAAAAATTTTAATATTAAAATTTAGAAAGGGTATAATCAACAGGTGTTATTGTATGTTATTTTAGTTGAAATTTTATCCAAAGGCTATAATGTATATTGACATCAGATTTTTGTCACTTTAAAAACTGAATTTTCTTTATTGCACAAGTGTGTCAAAACACCTTATAAAATAACTTCACAATGTGATGTGAAAACACATACACCTTCAAAATGTCAGTATTTAAAAACTATGTCATTAGAATAAAATAATCCCATCACAATAAAGTCCCCTCACAGTCACAGTATCTGGTTGTAGCAACCTTCCACTCCCTTCCCCAGGCGGGCAGTTGCCCTTTGTCCTTTTCTTGTCTGTTTCTTTGCAAGAGCTGTGCTATGCTAAAGATAACTTAATGGCCAAGACCAGCTGACCTTACCCAGTTTCACTAGCTGACCTCTCCTGGTTCCATTGAAACTGACCCCCTCTGGTTTTAGCTTCCTGAACTTTGCAGATCCTCAAGGACTTTGAAGCCCCTCTCCTATAAACAACTCTCACCCTGTCCTCAGGGACTGGTGCCAGTTTGGCCTCAGCCCATCTCTGGGCAGAGATCACAATAATATTGTGTTCCCCAATTCTCATCTGACTTGGTTCCTCTAGGTATTGGACTTAACATATGTAAACTGTAATAAATGTTGATACTTCTAGTAGAAATGACAAGAAATTTTCTTGAGTTTATCTGAAAAGTGTTATATCTATAAAACTACTTACAAGGTACTAACACTTAAAATTATGAAAAACTTTTTATATTGTACCACAGATTATTAAAAGCTGTGTATTAGGATTATCATAACTGGAAAAATGAATCCTTTGATTAAACAACTACAAATAACCCCCATATTATTTTCATAGTATGCTTAAGAAAATGGAATCAGTGGTGAAATGATTTAAAGACTATCATGAGATCTATATTTCTGTAGCCTGAAAAATGTTCTTAATTCTGGAGTGTGGAGAGCTGACATCCTTTGGCTAAGAAAATCTTTTAGGTGGAAAAGAGCACAAGGTTGTACCCAGGAAAACATGGCTGGTGATTTTCCCTTTCCTCATGTCAGCAGCTACTCTCTTGGGCTCCAGCATCTACTCCTCTAGACTCTTCAGGGACAGAGGTAACAATGTAACACCCAGCATCAGGGTACTTGCTGTACATGTAGCAACATCAGGGTACCTGCTTTACCTGGGGCAGTAACAGAGTACCTGCTGTACCTGGAACAACATCAAGATACCTGCCGTACTTAGAGCACCATCAGGGTCCCTTTGTACCTGGAGCAGCATCAGGGTACCTGCTTTACACAGAGCTGGTCCAACAGAGAGATACCACAGGTTTCCTCCCCCTTGTAATCTGTCCATTGAGTTTGGAGCCTCTTTTGACCACCTTCTACATGGATAAGGGTCTACTTTTGTCAACCCCCTTGCTTGTCACCACTTAATGTAGCTCTATTCTCAAGCCAAAGTGAGCATGTCAGAGAAAAATCTGAACTAGGAAAAAAGTCACCACCTCCTAGCTTCCCACTTGAGGAAGGGAATTTCATGTGCGCTGTGAGTCCTTATTGGCTGGATAGAGAGGCAGGCCCTTGCATTTGACAATAACCTTTGTTCACAAATATCATGAAATACACTGGGGTAAGCTGAATTCCACTCCCCACTCCTAGCCCTTGGTCTCTACCCACATGAGGTAGAAATAATGAGTAGTTTGTTTGAATATATCAACAATTTTATAATGCCTGAAAGAGAAAAGCAAAATGTTGTTTGAAAGAGAGATTTAGACTTGATTATGCACGATTTATATCTAAAAATAATGTCAGAATAACAGAAATATATATTTAGAGTTGTCAGTATATGAAACCTGTATGGGGACTATCATATAGCATGGATAAGTGATAGGTAATGTTTTTTGTTTGTTTAATTTTATTGTCTTATTTTAAACTAAGATATATGTATCAATGTCTTTCTTTGCAACTTTGGAGTAGGGGATTAAAAAGACATGTGTGAGGAGGAAAGAAATTAGAATCTGTGGAGGGCATATCATGTTCTATGCAATGTGCTATTTATTGTATTCCTTTTATGCTGTAATAGTTTCACAAAAGCTTTATGAGACAGAAGTCCTATCATGAAGCCCAGAGATTTGACTTCTGTAGGTGGGAATTCAAGTTCAGCCCTATGTTCTCTCTTCCCATGTCAATCTGCTACTTAAAGTATATTCATTGACAGCCTTTTCTGCGCTGGCTTTTGGTCACTGTAACACAATAACCTGAGAAAAACCACTTAAAGGAGGGAAGACTTATTTCAGCTCATGGTTTCAGAGGTGTAAGTCCCTTGTTTTCGGGCTCCATTATTTCTGATCCTGTGGTGAGGAAGAGCATGGCTGAGCGAAACTGCTCACCTCACGACAGTCAAAAATCATACAGAAAGAGAAGGCAGGCCAGAGAAAAGATACAGTTCCCAAGTGCATGACCCAAGGACCCAATCCCTTCAACCAGGTCCCACCCCTTACGTTTCCAACAACTCCCACTAGTCCATTCAGCCATAGATGGATTAATCCTCTCATGAGATAAGAGCCTCATGATCTAGTCACTTCTCCAAAACCCTACCACTGGGTATGCCTATGTTGAATACTGAACGTTTAATACATAGGCCTTTGGTAGACATTATAGGTATAAACTCTATCTCTCACCTATGAGGGGTTGCATATGTTTCTTTTGACAGAATTTCTAATGAATGGGTAATAGAGAAATCGTTTT